>OOFE01049368.1:0-10164 GCA_900323365.1 Monocentris japonica
AGTTTTATTTCCTTTCTTCTTTGTCTCAGCGATGCAGCTTCCACTCTTTCTGCTGGTAGCGTGGATCGGGTGTGTACAGGGGTACAGTAATGGCAAGGTCACCGTGGCCTGTGGAGACATGGAACCTCAGCACGGACACAGCCCCAGCCCCGACCCACCTCCGTACAGCATCACTGTGGATAAATCGACATTCCGTCCGGGCGGCCACATCACCAGTAAGCCGCTCAACTCCAGTTTCACAGTTTACGACTTTTGATGATGCGTCATCTCCTCTGATCGTCCGTGACCTTTCCCCGCCCCCCTTCACTTTCAATCGTCATCCCCAGTCACATTACGAGCGACCTCCTCCAGCTCCGCGTACTTCAGGGGGTTCCTGATAGAAGCTCGGGATGCTGGGAGACCTGACTCTCCAGCCGTGGGGTTCTTCAACCTGCTTGACCCAGCTGAGTCCCAGCTGCTAAGTTGTGGCCACACTCAGGTACGCAAAATAAAAGTTACTCCACTTCACCCATTTTCTGCTAACTGCTAACCCTAAAAGAATTGAATTAGCCTGGGTTTCATTGGAGAGTGTGAGTGTCCATGATGGTCTAAATTCTGTTTGAGAGGCTTTACCACCTTGACAAGAATACAATTCTGGGGGAAACACTGGATCCTTGTAATTCCAGGAATTCTTTTAGCACAAAAATGTTCAAATTAAATATATATGTATTTTCACAACTTATTAAATAAAGTAATTAAAAGGCATATCAGCCTTCAGAGCCAGGGTTCAAATGAGCCTGGAAGGTTTTTGAAAATGAATGGATAGCCCTGACAGTGCTTGATTTTTAAAAAAAAAAAAAAAAAAAAAAAAAATAGAGAGAACCCAAATTCATCAATATGCCTCAGCTCTCCGGACTACTCTCCACCAAAGGATCAACACCTCAAACCCTGTGATGGATGTTGGCGTTTATATAGCAGCAGTTTTAAAGTGAATGATTTCTCCAGGACCTCTTGGCCTGACAACATCGTGAGTTAAAAACAAGGCCTCTGAGATGTCTCATTTTGACCAACGTCATGCTTTACCCCAAACCAGTTTTTGAGTATTTGAATTTTACCGTGCATGTGGGAACCCTGCCTTAGCATGTAGTGTCTTCTGACAGAGGTGCACTCTAGCAGGATTTTCTGATAGCACAAAACAAGATTTGGAAAGATTTGGACTCTGATGGTGACTTAATTATTATTTTTGTAGGCAGGGGCTGAAGCAACAGGTAAGATGCCTGCCTGCCTAAGCACGCCACCCCAATATGGATAAACATTAAGGGCTTAGGGAGGCTGTTTTTGTTGTGTTTGTGGTGATGTGAATCCCTGTCATTTGAAGGGATCTGGGGTGAGCCACAGAAGAAGTTCCAGAAAGACCCAAGTTCAGGCTGTGTGGGAATCTCCAAAAGAAAACCCTCCGGAACGAGTCCGGTTTCTGTGAGTCTTTTTGTTGAAGATGACCTGAGTCAGCTTTTTTTCTGGGAGCTTGAGACATAGACCCAGTCCGTTTATTGATTATTAAAGTTTTAGCTCATACAACTAAGTCAAAGTTAGGTGAACCATCAGGGATGTAGCGGAGGGTAAAGTCAGTTTACCCACCTTTTGAAGCTGACATAAATCTTTCTGAGGTGGTATTCGTGGCATGCATCATTGTTATATCAAACTGATACAAAAAATATATTTCATATTTTTCTGAAAATAAATGATTTTTGTTTATATTGTTTGCCTTCTGATGATCACTGACTGGATGTCATTGTTTACCCACCCTTCTCATTTAACACTACTGCCATTTTATATTCTACCCTGTTTGATACTTTAATTTCTCAAGGTGTGTTTGATTTGTTGCTCCAGCGTGACGGTGGTGCAGAAATATAAGGTGTACTGGGTGAAGATTGCAGGTCCCGTGGTGTCGGTGGAAGGAGCAACTGCTATTCCAACCACCGCTATTCCTACTGAAACCACCAGCCCTGCTGCTCTGTCCACAGCGGTGAGTTACTAGAGTTGTCAGAGGAGCCGATGATGATGATTTTTAACATCGATAATTCATTTCTACGTTATGTGCAATTACAAATGAGATCATTATCAAAACAACACCATCACCGAGACGATTGGCAGCCTCTACCGGCCTCGATGTTGCGTTTTATATTGTGTGCCACTGGGTCGGATTTAGCGGGAAATCTGCTGTATTGCTTTACGGCACAAAACAGGAAGAGGGCGCTGTTCTTCCAGTTGAGCTAAGGCTTTCAGAGTTTCTGGCAACAGCAGATGGTGGAAGGAGAGAAAGGGAAAAGCCACTCCCAACATGTTGATCCTCTTCACGAAAGACAAAGATGCCAGGGAGGGGGAGGGGGGCAGGAAGCAACAGGGTTTATGGGAAGAAATATCTTAAAAATACTAGAAATACTCGTGCTAACAATACCACTGATGAGAGATAGAGGCTACCAATCATCTCCACCATGGTTCCACTTGTTTATGACAATTGTACCAAGGTATCACAATAAATTTGACAATGATAAACTGATGTTTAAAAATGCTACATGTAGCACCTTTAAATCCACTGACTGTATACATGTTATCTCTGTAGCAGTGAGTGTGTTTACAGTTACTTGGAGATGACCATACAACTTCAGAGTAGTTGCTAAAACATTACTCAGAAGTATTTGAAAAAGGGAAGTCCAATTTGGAATACAACAAAAAATGGCCTCGACAAAACCCATTAAAAATGAAGTAAATTAATAGAATAAAACAGAATGGGAATGGTCTAAACATCTTTTCCTCCTACGAATCAGATAAGCTGTAACAAGCATTTGACAAAAGTGGTATTGATCCTTCCTAATAATGTCCTTCCTCCCCCTTAGTTTAGCTCGGAGGGCTGTGGCAGCAAGAAGTCTTGCCTCAGAGACCCAGTTGGCTGCCACCCGGAGTCCGATCCCCAGTGCTTCTTCCTGTCGTTTGCCAGCGAGGAGGCGGCGGGGGGCGGTGTGACGTTCGAACTCAGCGGACCCGCCGAAGGCTACGTGTCCTTCGCCCTCTCACTGGACAAATGGATGGTGGGTGTCACCGTGGAAAAAACGAGAATAAACTTGCAAATTTGAACTTCATTACCCAGAAATCCTAGCACTCACAATGCTGCAAGGTGCTTTGGGTAAAAAGTGCGAACCGCATGGCATATGTTATAAATATTGGAGGAATTGTTGTTGTTTTTTCAAAGGGGAATGATGACATCTACCTGTGTGTGAACGATGGTGGCAGAGTAACCATCAGCGCTGCGTACGCGTCTGGACGAACACACCCTGAGCTTGCACCGGAGGTACACACACACACAAAACATCTTTGGGTCTTTATGGACAGTTGGGTGTCTTTTAAGACCGACGCTGACCTCTCTTTTGCCAGTCAGCGCTGTGGGACTGGGCTTTGAGGCTGGAGGATGGGGTCATCCAGTGTCGTTTCCATAGAAACGTCGTCCTCCCCCAGATGGAGAACAGGTTCGACTTAAACCAGAGCTACTTCCTGTTTCTGGCCCATGGTAGAGCTGACCATGGTAAGGCAGCAGCAACTGTGTGTGTTTTGTGTATTCGGGGTAGACGATATATCAGGATGGTGTTGGTCTTTTATGAAAGAACGGAAATAGAACCGTCATTTTCATCCAGTGCCGATATGATTCATTTTGTTTGAAAACATATTTCTTGTAGAATTGATCAGTACTACAATGGTTATCTATGGGAATGCCCTTAACCTGAACTGATTCTAATTTGGATTTTTGATTGGATTGTGTGCTTGAATATGTTTTCTTCTTCACTTTCTTCTTCTTAGAAGTCGTATTATTTATAACAACAACAACAACAATAATTTTGGCATGAAAATTACCCTTAAAATCAGCCTTAAAAAAATCCATATTGGTTGAGCCCTAGTGTGTCTATGTGAGTATATTTGTATGTCCTGGTAATGGTAATGAAAATAACTAAAAAACACCCATAACTGTTGAATGGTGACTCCCCTTCATTCGAACCAAAAAAAAATCTTTCTATCTCCCTCCTCAGCTCTTTTTCTGTTTCTTTTCCATTTAATTTCTGGAGCTTCAGGAAATGAAGCCTATCCCACTGTTGCGGTGATGTAAAATGTAATGCATAAGCCTTCGAAACTGGCTCGCCGTACAGCCCCTGTGGCTGAATTAAAGGTCTGTCCACTGGATTTGTCCAGGTCACGCCTTCAGTGGGAACCCTTGTGTGAGAATATAAACCGCTGTTTCCTCTTGTTTCCTGGAAATAATCTAAACTTATGTGAATATTCCTGGAACAGGAAGTCCATGCAACCTCTGACAGCGTTCTTGCTGACAAGATGTCGTCTTCCACACAGATGTCATCCACAGACATGAGCGCCAACCGCTGATCTCCACCGATCGGAAAGTGATCACAGGACCTCCAGAGGATCTGAGTGGCTCCCGTTCCCCACTGCTGATCAAGTTCCATGGTTAGTGGACGGACTGATGCATTGCTTTGCTGATATATGGGGCCTTTTATTAAAAATGGGTTCTGGTCCGGTCACTGTCGTCCACCTCTGATATGATGGATATGATGCTGTTTGTTTGATTTCATATTTATTTCAGAATTGATCCATACTACACTGGTTGTCAATGGGACCTGCTATGATTCTACTGTGATATATTAGTGTCTTGTGATCTACCTGCGGTTTGGAGGCTTTTCCATCCTGACAATAATAAAATCCCAGGGGAATACAACAGAATAATTCTTGTTATTTTGGGAGGAAAATGATCAGATGTTGACGTTGAATTTTTTTTTTTTTAATATAATTTACTCAATCCCAGTATAATTGTGTAGTAGGATTCTACCAATAACGGCTTTGCAAGGCAATATTTTTTAACTGAAGCTGCCAATAGCTGATATTTTGTGCCAAAATCTTTTTCGGCACCAACTTATTTTCATTCCAACAAATTATAAAAAATACAAGTATTCAGTGATTTTCCGCCCCCCCAGAATTGTACTCTTCTCGGGGTGGAAAAGCCTCTGAAACAACATTTAGACCATCATGGGACACTAAAACCCCCCGTTGAAACTCGAGATGATAATAACAATCAGTCCAGGTTAAAGGTTTCCTGTAGACAAGCGTGGTCTCACTCAGTTCTGCAACAAATATTAAATCAAACAAACTGCATCATCTCATCAGAGATGGTCCACGGTAACGTTTAACGAAAGGCCACAAACTCTAGTGCTGAATGTATGACCTGCAAATGTGCAAGCGCTGACCCCGCGTCCGTCTGTCCTCCCAGGCATGCTGATGCTGACCGCCTGGATGTGGATGGTGAGCACGGCGGTCCTCATCGCCCGTCACTTCAGGGACGCCACGCTGCTGGGCCACCGGGTCTGGTTTCAGGTGAGAGGACGCCCGTCTCCGTCATGGCACCCTATTAGACAGTACATCGCACAATGATCACACTAGAAAATGAAGAGGCTGGAAACAATGCGATATGGACGACGTGATGTCAGCACGAGGGTGAAGACTACGAAGAAAGTAAATTTTCACTATTTATTGTCATATATTCACAAAATGGCAACATTTCAAAAAGGATTTAATCATTTTTATGAAAAAATATGAATCAATGTAAATAAAGTAGCACTCTACCCGCAAAATGAATAGCATTTTTACCTATCTATCTAATTTAGTCTTCATATTCTCATGCTATATATGACATATACCTTGATTTATTATCATTTTATCACTTAGCTCATATCTCTTGATATATTTTCATATTGTACAGATTTTCCATTCATTCATCTTGACCTCAACATGTTATTTTTCACCCCCTCATAATGCCGCAGTTCATTTTTTTTGTTTTCATTCATACATTTCTACTTAACATAGTTGTAGTGTTGAATTCGTCAGCTGTGTGTATTTATACTGCACAACACCCACTTACACCGATCAGCCACAACATTAAAACCACTGACAGGTGAAGTGAATAACATAGATTATCTCGTTACAATGGCACCTGTCAAGGGGTGGGATATATTGGGAAGGAAGTGAACAGTCAGTTCTTGAAGTTGATGTGTTGGAAGCAGGAAAAATGGGTAAGAGTAAGGATCTGAGCGACTTTGACAAGGGCCAAATTGTGATGGCTAGGTCAGAGCATCTCCAAAACGGCAGGTCTTGTGGGATGTTCCCGGCGACAGGGTCATGGGTGCCCAAGGCTCATTGATGCGTGATTGATGGTCCGATCCCACAGAAGAGCTACTGTAGCACAAATTGCTGAAAAAGTTACTGCTGGCTATGATAGAAAGGTGTCAGAACACACAGTGCATCACAGCTTGCTGCGTAGCTCCAGACCAGTCAGAGCGCCCATGCTGACCCCTGTCCACCGCCGAATGGTTTTAATGTTATGGCGGTTGAACACTCTCAAAAACAGGGCGCAGCATTCAATGACTGCCAAACACACTGGGATACCCTAGAAACCCGATGTGGTCAGTTGGCTGTGTGGCGGGTTGCCACAAACTGCGCTGCCAGAAAACAGTTTGCTTTTTCTCCCAAATGGCACTGAATCAAAGTAATTGGGTCTCATTCATGAAACGTGCGTAAGATCAGATTTGATCGTAATTGAATATGTTCGTTGGTACGATCAAAACCTACGAGTGTTTGGAAACATGCGGGAAGGCTCTTGGAATGCCTTATTCTTAATGCAACATCAATTCCAGTCGTGCCAAACTTCATTAAAAACAAAATGTTTCAGTAGCCTCGTAGAACCAAAGACCTAATAGGCTATAATGGCGTATTTGCACACGACGCTTCAGTCTGCACGCCTTTTGCAGTGTTGAACAGCGTTTACGCACAAATTGAGGTTTCCCGCATGTTTTCATGAATTTTCTTAACGCACATAAATACAACAAATTTACAAAGAATTTAAGAAAAGGTCCGAATGAGGTCCAGTGTCTTTTTTTTTTTTTTCCTCATTGTCTGTCTGTCTGTCTGTAGGTCCATCGAGCTATGATGGTCCTGGCAGTTGGCCTAACCAGTGTGGCCTTCACCCTACCTTTCATATACAGGGGAGGATGGAGCAAGGTAGGTAGTGTGTGTGCATGAGTACTTTCACTACATGTAATCTAACTAGTATTTATAAGTCCATTTTTTTTTGTCATTAACAACTGCCACTGCCAAAAAAAATGTTGCCATTTAAAATAAATCAACTGACAACTAAATTGAAAGATTCAGCTCAAAAATGGTTTTAAGTTCAGGGAAAACAAGTTGAACTTTTTCATCTACTCCTAATTGTCAAAGTGGTATCAGTCGGATGCTGTAAAGACCCCCCGATTTCTTTACGTTTCCACACAACAGAAAGTTACGTGTGTGTGTGTGTGTGTGTCTCAGCCCTGTTAGTCACATGCTGTTTTGCAGTGTGCGAGTGACACGGTGAGCCTGCCGTCGCAGCATTTGCTAAACATGACTCACCAGAATGGAAAAGGATTTGTTTGTAGGTGTATTTTTTTCTGCGATCCCTACCAGACCGTGTCGGGTGGATATGGTGAAATATGCTGGTTGGAACAGTATGAAACATCATGAAACCGTATGGGGGGGGGAAAGGACAGCTACACAGGCAGGCTATATTAAGGTGAATGCCAATTAGCAGATTGTGTCTGCTTCAAAAGAGACAATTACTCACTTTTATTTGTGATTTTTCAAAGCAGCAACGAGGTCAGGAGTCACAAAAACTGCAAAGTTATTTAATGTGGCAGTCAGGAAAATCGTGACAATGTATACCAAACACAGACAAACTGCATCGGCAAAGCACAGGCAAAGACATCTGGCATATATTGTCAGATGTTTCGGTTATTTTGTCCGCCCCCCCGTCGCAGCCTTTGCAGTGTTTTGCCATGACCTCTAGGTGGCGGTATTTCCCTATGAAACATGATCAAGAGCTGCTCATCGAATGCGCTGCAGATAGAATCTAAACTGCCATTTCACTATAATTGAATGTGCTGGCAGATAGGCCCGTGTTCAAAATATGTTATAAAACTATGCCTCGTCTCATGCGTTACATTCAAAAGTAGCACACAGCAGAGTTTCTACTACCGTTCAAAAGAATGACCTCATTGCGGGTTTCAGTGGAGAGTTTTAGTGTCCCTTTTTAAAAATGTAGTGAATGAAGACAGTGAAAATAGTCATGGAAGTCTTCACACGTGTTCCATAGTTTGCAAATGAAGGCGGTATTACCTGAAGCGGTGCTCCTGAGGCATTATAAGAGCATCGGGCATGATAATTATTATATCAGAGCATGTAATAGATATAATGTGCAGAAAACATGAACATGAATCCTGCACGACTTGGACATGTGTCTTTTTCTTTTCCCATTTGTTAGCGCGCAGGCTCCCATCCTTACCTAGGCTGCACTGTCATGGCTCTGTCGGTCATCCAGCCAATTATGGCAGCACTCAGACCAGCCGCGCAGTCCCCCCGGTAAGACCTCGAACCACATTTTAATAGCTCCATATCCCCGCTCGTCACTGTCTCAAATAAGCGGAAATTATGCTGATTCCGGGAGACGCTGTCGGGATTTCACCAGTCAGCCAAAATCAGGTCTTGTTTCTTTGCCACTGCAGGAGGATCTGCTTCAACTGGATGCATTTAGGTACAGGCACCGTTGGGCAGGTACTTGCTGGTAAGGAATAATAAGATATGTTTATGACAAAACATATCTCCAAATATATTTTAAATCAAGTGTCATGTTTTCAGTCTCTGACTTTCACTGATTTATCTTAATTTGCCTCTTATATTTAATTTCTTTTGACCTTTTTTATTTCTTTTGGCCGTTTGTTGTATTTTTCTTTTAATGTATTTATATATTTTTTTTATTTTTTATTCCATGTTTCCCTGCGTGCTTCTTCTGTCTTTATGTAAAGCACTTTACAAACTGTTTTTAGATACTTGCTACGTAAATAAAGTGTACAACAATAAGAATAATAGTAATATTAATTTGTCTTATTTATTTTGACCTGTTATATTTTGACATTTATTTTGAGCCCATATGTTGTGCTATTTTTTATTATTATTATTAAGTTTATTATTGTTGTTGTTGCTGTTTTTACTATCCTGGGTTTAAATGGAGAGTTTTAGTGTCCCTAAATGCTGTTTCAGAGGCTTTTCCATCCTGACTAGACTAAAATTCTAAAATTCTGCTGTCCTCTCCTCTCCCAGTGGTGTGTGTTTTCCTGGGTGTCGGTCAGCAGGCGTTGCTGTTGCCAAGTCCCTGGTCTCCTACGGTGCTGACTGGGTGGCTGCTGTGGATTGTACTGGCAGACTTGCTGCTACTGATCCATTCTCGTAGACTCAGGACTCAAGGTATTTAACTGTAGGTGTGGTGTTGGTTTCAGCCGTCAGTTTGGTGCTCGCTGAACTGCTGAGTAGACTGTCAAGCCCATGGTGTAACAAGGCAACAGTAAACACGTCATCCTCCATGAATGATGCAATGCCCCTCTGGGCCAGTCAGTAGCAATTATGTCACCGTGTTGTTGTTTAATGTGTGGGGCGGGAAGAAACAAAGAGGAGCTATCACTCAGTTGACTGGAGCTTTTGAAACATACTTATCTACCTAATGATTCAGACTACATGAAAATATCAACGCATTGATAGTATACAAGTGTACAGGGAAGACCAAGGCAAGCCAGCTGTCTTATGATTAATGAGATTCTGCAAAATAAAACTGAAGAGCTTTCGGGGGAAACTGGTTTACAAGAAACTCAAAATGGAGTTGAAAATCCAAATCCAATATATATGGAGCTTTGATGGTCCTGGAGGAACACTTGCAGAGCAAAGAAAGTTGCCTATGTGCACCAAATGTCATTCCAACTTCAGGTGTGGCCGGGTTAGTAGTAGTAGTAGTAGTAGTAGTAGTAGTACAGTAGTAGTATTAGTAGTTATGGTAGTAACAGTAGTAGTAGTATTAGTAGTAGTAGTAATGGTAGTAACGGTAGTGGTATTAGTAGTAGTAGTATTAGTAGTAGTAGTAATGGTAGTAACAGTAGTGGTATTAGTAGTAGTAGTAGTAATGGTAGTAACAGTAGTATTAGTAGTAGTAGTATTAGTAGTAGCATTGTAATATATCAGGAACACTGAAATGTTGAAGTAGCAGCGGCATCATCA
>OOFE01049374.1:0-17352 GCA_900323365.1 Monocentris japonica
CAGGGCACCGCTGCCCAGCCTCCGGACGGTAACTATGGCAACCAGCAGTGGGGCGCGTCCGCAGACACCGGGCCGGAGGACGTGGAGAACACAGCGGAGGAGAAGAACAACCACACCGAGTGTCCCCGCTCGCCCACCGTCCAAAAGTGTGAGGTCAGTCACCGCAGGATGTTGTGATGTGGAAGGAGAGGGAACTATAGTGGATGTTGAATAAGGACAGATGCTGTACAGTCCCACTGGGCAGATCTATGATATATAGATCTATGATATATAGATCTATGATATACAGATCTATGATATATAGATCACATTCATAAAAAACGATAATCAGCTCTGAGCTCCGTAGTTGATCAGCTCCCTGGTAGAGGCAGTAAGGAAGGTCTTTACTGCCCCATAGCACAAAATGACCTGAATTTATCTGCAGGTTGTTGATCAATACCAATGACTTATTACTTATTACTTTCAAAACTCACTTTCTGCAACACATTTCAGCTAAAACGACAAAAAAGCAAATGCCAAAGCAGAATGATTATTCCAGTATTTATCAAGGTGGTATTTGACCACCAGACGTTTTCAGTTTGTGTCAACAGGCCACCATAGCTAAAGGGGACGTGCGGGTGGGAGGAGTGGAGAGGGGGGGGCTGTGCTAGCGACCCCTCAATGTTGTTGTAATTCCTACTGGTCACCAATAGAGGTCATAGTTCTTCTGTGGAGAGTACAGCAACTTAACAAATATAGCTTATAACATATCACGTACTTTACACAACAGTGTTTCATTTTAAAATGCCAGCGTACGTGTTGTCTTACGCTCTTTGATGTGTTTTCAGTCGTTTAGCGTTTAGAGTTTCTGACTGAAAGGAAGTGACATGAAATCAAACATATTTGAGAAGTTAAATATCAATATTTCATATCGAAGAGTGTGTGTCCGGATTTGGTCACTGTTGCGTTCTCACTTAGCTTTCATTCCAGGATTGTGTTTGTGATTGAGTTGTTGTGTCACAGTCACAGTTAATTTCATTTCATTGTATTTATTTTTACTGGGGGAAAAAAAATGTACACCACACAAAGTATTTCAAAAAGGTTTGCAGAGTGTTCCTGTCCTTCCTGTTCCTGTTCTAACTACGTGAAAGGATTCAAAAGAGATAATAAACTAAAGATTATTGAGGAAATGACAAAAGAAGAAGAATTATTCTGGCTCCAGGTTCGCACTGAAGATTCATAATTACATTTTCACAACACAACTTTTACTTCCTTTTATTTGTTAGCTGCTGCTAAAGAAAGAGCGGACATGCTTTGTAGAAAATCATTTTCTCAAGTGCTGTAAACCCATGGTGACGTTTGATAGCGCCAAAGTGAAATGTCTCACCTCTGACTGTCTGACCTGAAAACTGACCTGGGAACCTGCACCATGTTAAGCTGACCTGGTAAAACTCTTCCTTTCTGTCGTAGCTGATCCATGTAGCATGCGTGTGTGCCGGTCACAACGCCAGCAGAGACGTGGTCACCTTGGTCAAGTCCATCCTTTTCCATCGGTGAGTCGTTTTGGTCCCAACAAAATGATTTCCGTCTGACCTGCCTTGATCTGTGTCTCTCTCTAGATCTCTTTCAGTTCATTTTTTTCCCAGTTCAAGGAGCTTTGCTGACGTCATCATAACAAGGGTTCCCATGTGCCTGTAAAATCCTTGAAAGTTAAAAAAAAAAATAAATAAGTTTTTGAAAGTAATTGATTTAAAAAAATAAAATGTAGCATCCAAATTCATCAGTCTGCCTCACCTCTCTCCACCCTCAGCACTGTGATGAATGTTGAGTTGATACAGCAGCAGTTTGAAACTGAAGGATTTCACCAGGATGGACGAGATCAGGCGAAAAATATGACGTCTGAATGATGTCTACTATTTTTTTTTCTTCCCCCACAACATGCCAATTTTGAGTCATTGAATTTCATCAAACAATACCTTGAAAACCATTGAAAAGTCATTGAATTTGATGCCCAAGTGACTGTGGGAACCCTGAGACAATAACAACCGATAATAGTCCAGTGAAATTGTACAAAGTGACAGATGGCAAAATCTGATCAGCAAATAAAGAAGATTATTTTGGTTTTGTAATTGGAAAATAGTTGTGAGTGTTTTGGGGCTATTGCTTTAAAATAAAATCTTTTAAAATCAGTTTTAGAATTTAAAAAATCTTTCAAAAAGGTCCCTCAATGACAATTTCTGTACAAACCAATGACGTAGGCAAGAAAATAATGAATATAGTTCAGCTTGTTTGAAAAGTAGTTTGGGTTTTCTAGTGTTACTGTGTTTATCGTCACTAGGAGGCCGTTTTGGTGTTTTTGTCGCACATGCAGATGCCGTTACAGATTGCAGCATTTTATTTTGAAAGCCCATTTCTCACTAGTGTAAACTCATATTGGTTTGATCATTTTCCGTCATATTTTGAATGGGATTTAAAATCTAATGTTTCTTTTTTAATTGGGAAGAAAACTGAACGCTTGGCCTCACATAACTTTCACAGCAGCACTGAAGCTCCCTGGAGTTGGAGTGATTTTCTTTTGTGTGGGTTGTAAATTATATGTCTGCTTGTTTTCCTGGCATGTGTGTAGTTGTTGAAACAATACGATTCACATTTTCTTGGGTTTGACTGTCCGTGTTTACAGAAAAGCTCTTATGTGCATGTAGAAAAATTCACCTCAAAGTGGTTTTTATAATCCTTGACGTTGACGTGGAAAAGTTCCTGGCTCCAGCTCTGTTCCCAGATGGCGGTACTGAGGTTTTGCTGGTTTTAGAGAGGAATGAGCTGAGCATGAACCACTCTGCTTTGCTACGTTTCAGAGCAGCGGGGTGTTTTTTAGTTGTTAGTTAATTGGTGTGTGTCTCAAACCTCGACCACACTGGATGATTTTAATCCCGTCTGTCAGTCGGTCAGATCATCCTGCAGTGTGAAGGTTCAAGACTGTGACTTTGGCCCGACAGGATGTTTTCCCACCGTGTTTGGTTTGGTCGGTCCAGTCTGGTCGGCTCCTGTAGTGTGAAGCGTCCAAGACTCGCCACGACTGAATCTGAGTTACCGTGGCAACAACCAATGTGAGTTCAGCCCAAGGAGGAGGAAAAAGAGAATGAACATGAAAGAGACTTTTATCAACAACAACTCCCACTGATGTAGATAGTTTACATCTTGATAAGTTGCTTTACAATTTTATTTGGAGGAATAAATCTCTTAAAATAGTTTAAAATAGCAACGAGCCTCGATCAATCAAGTGTGCAATTCCAAATGAATGGAAAGAATCGTCATAGAAACGTCTTCATCAGTGGTACCCTTGAAATAACGTCACTCCAAAATACATTTGTTAGAGAAATGTAAACTGAAGCTTCGACAGAGCTCCTATGTTGTCGTTGTATTTACAGTGAACTGGAAATGGATGAGAAAATGTTTTGATTGACAGAATCAGGTGGTGTGATCCCCGGTCGCCTCCTGACGGGACAGAGAGCAGGCCAGGGTGGTAGTTTTTTTGAGGTTGTTGATATCTGGTCACACGTACCATCGTGTTTACGGTGGAATCCAATGGAAACCATATGTGAGGCCCTAAGTGTGATTGAAACTGTGCAGGAGATCCAGTTAAAGTTTGGAGTCCTCTGATTTCTTTTGTGAATTAATCTTTGCAAACTTTCAGCAGGCAGCTTCGTTTTACCTGCTGACCTTGAATAACGGTCTGTTTCTCCCTCTCCATCTCCCTCTCTCATTTTCTTTCCGTCTCTCAGGAGAAACCCTCTCCACTTCCATTTCATCACCGACACAGTAGCCAATCGTATCCTGAGTTCTCTGTTCCAGTCTTGGATGGTCCCGTCCGTGCAAGTCAGCTTCTATGATGCAGATGAACTCAAGGTAAAGCAAAGCGTGAAAACACTCGGTTCTCCTTTTAGTCCCTGTGCAGCCTGAACGCCTCTCCTCATTCAGGTAGGCATCCTGCGCTCTGTAAAGTCAAAGTTAGTCAAAGTCAAATGCTACATTCACCACATCAAAGGGAAATCTCTGAAGTCAAAAGCAGCTCTGAGCTGTGGGGATACAGAGACAAGTCAAGTCAAATTTATTTATGAAGTGCCTTTAACAAAACAGGTTCATCTCAAATGGGTTTACAGAGCAGCAAAGCATCGGCACATAAAAGACATGAATGCAAAAACCAAACGGCACAAACACATCACAGATTTTAAGACGGGAGGACATAGATTGTGTTTGTGTGTGTGTGTGTGTGTGTGTGTGTGCCATTCAAATCTTATTTTCCATATTGGAGGTGGACTGCTCAGGCGATGAGGAATCAGGAGATCTGTCCGCCAGAATAGAAAATACATTTCACTCCAAAAAATGTGTAAATAAAGTATTTTGCTCCAAGTTACTGTACATGAGTCACTAAATATGAATTACAAAATGTCCAAATGTTTTCCTTTTTGCTTTTTTTATTCACCAATTAGTGTATACAAAGACAATATGGACATACTAACAAATACTAAAGCGACAACAAATGATATCGACTTACTGAAACACAAATGACTGTGATGTAATGTGTTGGAAATACAGCCTGAGTCTGTTCTCTGCAAACGTAACTGAGTAGGACAAGGACGTTTTTCCAACTTGATGAATGTGCTCTCGAAGTGACTGGAATGCAAGGAACTAACATGCATAGGCGTGTGTGTTAGTGTATGTGTGTGTGTTAGTGTGTTAGTGTGTGTCCTTTGCCATTCTGTCAGCAGCTTCTCAAACTCCAACCTGTATCTGCCTCCTCCTCCTCCTCCTCCTCCTCATCCTCTTCACATTCCCTTCCCTCAGTCTCAGCATGAACAAAAGCCCTTTGTACTCTCAAATGTCTCGACCCACCCTCGCTCCGAGGAAAAGCACTCTCATATTCCATTAACTCAGTTTAAAGGGAAGAAAAACATCCTAGTGTCTAAGCCGATTATATTTGCAGATGATGCACTCACGCAGATCCAATTACGCTGAATCAAGAGAATTAATTAACAGCCACTATTTGCCCATTCATAGGAAAAAAAGATACTGAACACATGCCAAAAGTTGGAGGCTTTTGTAATTTTCACACACAAATACTGAGCCTGAATCATGAACAATGGTGGAGATTTGACGGCAACTGTTAACTTTGGTTTACCTGTTTTAAAGAGAATTTTTACTGCAGCACAAAATTTGGAAATGAAGCAAAGTACCCAATAGAAAAGCTGATGGGGGTTTACAGCCTGAAGAAAATGTCATTTCTTTTCTCTTTCCATTTCTAGTCCGAGGTGTCGTGGATACCCAATAAGCACTACTCAGGTATTTACGGCCTGATGAAGCTGACGCTAACCAAAGCCTTGCCCTCCGACCTGTCAAAGGTTATTGTCCTGGATACGGACATCACCTTCGCCACGGACATTGCTGAGCTCTGGGGCATTTTTAGGAAGTTCACTGGTATGACGTCTGAATTTTACAATTACATTTGAAAAATAAAACCAACAGCCTGGTCTCAGGAAATTTTGTGAAATGAGCACAATGTCATAACGGGCAAAGAAGATGCTCCAGCCACAAAAATAAATCAGTCTCCCCACCAGGAAAGGATCAGGGGGAGGAGCCACGACTAGAAACAGGAAGTACTTTGAAATTGGAAAGTAAGGGTGTGCAAGTTGGGTTCAATTCTCAACTCATGACAAGTTTTCTACTAGTGGGGAAGTTTTCATTTTCAGCAAAAGCTATTCTTATTTAATAACCACCAAAACCTTCATCATTCGTGTCCACAGCATTTAATCTGCGTTTCAGAGTTTGCTCTCATTTCATGAAATTTTGTGAGACTGTGTTGGGAAAAAAGCATCGAAGTCATGGGTAATTGAGGACTGACTGCTCGGCTGTTTCTGTTTTCAGACAAGCAGGTGATTGGACTGGTGGAGAACCAGAGTGACTGGTACCTGGGGAACTTGTGGAAAAACCACAAACCCTGGCCTGCCCTGGGACGAGGCTTCAACACAGGTACAAGCTGTTTCTTGGCGGAAATCGTGGTTGAGCCGCTGTACCAATGATTTATGTATGTATGTGAAGTTAGATTAGTAAATTATTTCTGTGTGTTGTTGCAGGGGTCATTCTGCTCTACTTGGAGCGTCTGCGCCGGATTGGCTGGGAACAGATGTGGCGGTTGACGGCAGAGAGGGAGCTAATGAGCATGCTCAGTACGTCGCTGGCTGATCAGGTCAGGACACCTCGTCCCCACCAGGGATGCTGTCTAATTTATTACATTATTGAGCCCACTGATACAGGAGTCAAGTCAACTGTATTTATATAGCACCTTAAACACAAAACACTTTGCTTCACAAGGTTAAAAGAAAAAGATACCAGTAAAAAAGCAGAAAATGAAAGAAAAAAACACTTTAAAAAAGGTAGAGGGGCCACAGATTAAAACTAGGTCTATTTTAAAAATGCCAGTGGATTCTGCTGACCTAACATTTTCAGGAAGCTTGTTCTACAATCTCTGAGCTGCAGTAGGAAAGGCGCAATTACCCTTTAATTTGAGTCTGGACCAGGAGAAGACCTGAGGGACTCAGCGGTGTTGTAAGGACTCAGAACATCCCAGATATACTGAGACCATGCAGAGCTTTGTCAACAATCATCAAGATGTTCAAATGAATTCTAAAGCTGCCAGGGAGCCGCAAAGGGATGCAAGGAGAAGGGCGATGTGGTCCATCTTTTTAAAAGCCTAGCTGCTGCATCTGCAGCCATGAAAGGGCTTTACGGAGTTACAGTAGTCCATTTCTGAATCAGAAATGATTCAATCTCAACTGGAGAAAGTGGGACTGGGCTACTCTCCTAACCTGCTCTTCAGTTCCAGGTCACAGCCAAACAAAACACCCAGTGCATCTAGAAGAGGTGTTGTAGAAGCTGTCTGTCAACTGTGTAACCTGCTGGGTGTTTCTTGCAGGACATTTTCAACGCCTTCATAAAGCAGAACCCTGTCCTGGTCCACCAGTTGCCTTGCTTCTGGAACGTCCAGCTGTCTGACCACACCCGGTCCGAGCAGTGCTACACGGAGGTGTCTGACCTCAAGGTACGCTCACATTTATATAATTTGCCACTAATCTTTTACTACCAACACCAAGAGTATACTGTACATTGTAAATGTATGTGTTTCAGGTGATCCATTGGAACTCTCCTAAGAAGCTCCGAGTGAAGAACAAGCATGTGGAGTTTTTCAGGAACCTTTACCTGACCTTCTTGGAATATGATGGAAACTTGTTGAGACGAGAGTTATTTGGCTGCCCCAGTCAGGCCAGCCCGGAGAGCGTTCAGGTAAGAGACCGCCTGTCTGCCAGCATTATCCCTGATGCACTACAGCACTCAGTGTATCTTGTGTATCCAATACACTACCCTTTTATCTGACCTGTGTCGAGGTTTGCTCTTAAGTTTATTGATTGAGATCACATTGATATACTGTAGAACATTTAGCTAGAGCCACAGGGCTGCAGTGGGTTCAATCAGGATGATGTAAAGGAAGAATCCACCTTGTGATATTCTTAGACCTGTTAGACTTCATCAATCTGTGATGTTCAATTCATTCCAGGAGTTATTTTGTGATGAAATTGTTTTTTTGGGCACCCACATTCTCTTAACCTGCCTCGTCTAATTTTACCAGAACGCCTTTCAACAACCCCCAGAGAAGGGGCATGAACTAGTTGAACTGTCAAAGGTGGGCATATAAATATAGCAACTAACTAACTAGTTTCTTGGCGTGTCTATGATCGCAGCCACACCCCTTACTCAAAACATAAAAACACAGAAGTGTAAGTCACATCGCCAATAAAGTGTTTTAGGGTGGATTTTTCCATTTAAGAAGTATTTTTTGATAATGTATTGTTGAGCTGTTTGCTGATTCCTTGCTCCCCCTCCTTAGTTGCAGGCTGCTCTGGAGGAACTGGATGAGGATGACCAGTGTTACGACTTCCGCCGTGAGCGAATCACAGTCCACCGTGTGCACCTCTACTTCCTGCAGTATGAGTACACCCCTACTGGGGATGACACTGATGTCACACTGGTCGCCCAGCTCTCTATGGACAGGTGCCCATTCTAACACACACCAAACTATTTTATTGTATTTGGCATTTGGAGTTAGAAATCAGAAATTGCATCATTATCATCGTCATCATCTCCCTCCAGCTCTGTATACTTCTCCATGTCCCCATCAGTAATGCATCTGGCTTCATCTCTCTCCCTGCAGGCTTCAGATGTTGGAAGCCATCTGTAAGCACTGGGAAGGCCCCATCAGTCTGGCTCTCTACATGTCCGATGCCGAGGCCCAGCAGTTCTTGCGCTACGCCCAGGCCTCCGAGGTCCTCAAGAACCGCAAGAATGTCGGCTATCACATCGTCTACAAGGAGGGCCAGTTCTACCCAGTGAACCTGGTGAGGAACGTGGCTCTGAAGAACGCCAACACGCCGTATGTGTTCCTAGCCGATGTGGACTTCCTGCCTATGTATGGTCTCTATGATTACCTCAGGTAAGATTAACTAGCACAGTTAAATGTTTGTGCTCCAGTTATAGATGTGACAGCTGGTTTTATGCTGAGTTCCAAGTCGGAAGTCAGAAATTGTCAGCTGGTAGGTCGTTATTACAACCTCTATGCGTTCCAGTGGTCCAGCTCAGAAAAGAAAACGCCCACAGGATTTAATTTTCCCAACGTAAAATATTGTTCCCCATGCAACAGCTACTGCTACGTCAAAATATAGCAATGTTAGCTAGCTAGTTAGCATAGAATGTTAGCAACTGTAAGTGCAACTTTACATTTCAAATGTACGTTTAACCATTTACCACACAGATGTTTTGATGGGTTTAAGGTCATGTCTGAAAATCAAACTTAAGTGTATTTTGAGGGTTATAAACATGTTAAAGTAATGCTGTGTAGCGTTTATAGTGTATGGCGCCATGTTGACGTGACATCAGATAACTGCATCTCGATAACGCTGCATTTTTACTAGTAGGAATTTCCGAATTTCCAACTTTCCGATATCTGGAATGCAGCATTACTTGTTTCTCAGACCATTAAAGATATGAATACCATGGTGGTTTTTCCATGTAGAAAGTCGGTGGTGCAGCTGGACATGGCCCAAACTAAGAAGGCTCTGGTGGTTCCAGCTTTTGAGACACTACGCTACCGCCTGTCCTTCCCCAAATCCAAAGCTGAGCTGCTCTCCATGCTGGACATGGGGACCCTCTACACCTTCAGGTATTTGAAACTTAAGAAGAAGATAAGAATTCACCTGTAATAAATTTTTTATATCAGTGCTAATTGACAGAAAGAAATGGAGTGATGATTGAAAATAATCTGCCAACATACAGTGTCCTAATTTTAGAATATTGCTCCAGAGATATATTTATCTCTAATGTGTAATTTGGCCTTGTCCTGATATTTTCTTTCCATCTCTCTAGGTATCATGTGTGGACCAAGGGTCATGCTCCGACCAACTATGCCAAATGGCGAACAGCCACCACACCCTATAAGGTTGAGTGGGAGTCAGATTTTGAACCCTATGTTGTGGTAAGACGGGACTGTCCGGAGTACGACCAGCGGTTTGTGGGCTTTGGCTGGAACAAGGTGTCCCATATCATGGAGTTGGATGCACAGGTATTGTCTGCAAGATGTACAGGTTGTTTATAGAGGGAAGGAAATGGTCTCAGATGCTCGTTTTTGTTTTTTCTTTTGCTACATCTTTGCTGCTAAGTACTCATTGCTGTGGTGTTTCTGCACTGCACCTCCCAGAGATCACTTATCAAGTTCAAGTTTCTGTAGGTGGCGCTCTTTTCTTTGTCTGTTTGGCCATCGTGGCTATCGCTGCTCATGCTAACTAGCCAGTTCTTCTTCTATTTATAACTAACAAACTGGAAACGTAAAACGCATCACTTTCTGTCCCAGGAAGTAGGTAGGTCTTCCCTGGAAAGACCTACCTGACACCGGGTGTTTAGGACAGCAGATGGAACAGTATTCGTGACCTGGTAGAGGTTGATCACTGTTGAGTTACAGAGATCAACCACAGAGAGTAGCAAACAATAAAAATACTTTTAAAAAATTATTTTGATGAAAATGTTGCATGTTATCAGTTTAAACTAATCTATTTCATGTAGTAATGCAGAGAATACGAATGTTTGCGCGAGGCATTTCTGTGGTTGCATGGACCAAGCACCTATAAATGTGCCATTTCCTGCTGTCTCAACCTGTTTTTGTTTGTCTTCTCAGGAGTATGACCTCATGGTCCTCCCCAATGCTTTCATGATCCACATGCCCCACGCTCCCAGCTTTGACATCTCTAAGTTTCGCTCCAGCCCCAGTTACCGCAACTGCCTGAGCACCCTCAAGGATGAGTTCCACCAAGACCTGTCCAGAAAGTACGGATCTGCTGCTCTGAAGTACCTCACTGCCCAGAGGAACATCTAAAACCAAGACTCTGGAGAGCCTCTGACTGACGAGGCCTAGAGTTAAGGGACGTACTAAAGCAGCACTCTGCTACAGGCTCATATCACTGCTGAGTACGAATACAACGGTAAAGCTTTACAGCCCTTTCGAACAATCTTGAAATGGGCTCCTGTGCGTGAGTTCTCCAGTCAGCGCCACTTCAAGGTGACCATGGAAGGGATGCAGAGATGAAAACCAAACAGAACAGAATGACAGTGGAGTTCCTAAACGGAGGAATCACTGGGCAGAAAGTCTGTCCTAGAGGACGATAGGGAGCGTGGATACTGATCAGACTAGCTTTAAGGCCGGGGAAATAACAACCATATTGCTATGATATGTTCTGACAATCAGGGCTTATTCCAGAAGACACACGTTGAACAAATCCGTCCGCATGGATAGCTGGACATTTGGCTTAGGGACACCAAACATTGGGACCTCTGTCATTTCGGGAAAATCTGAATTTGAAGAGAAGAATCGTTTGACTCAGACGTGTTGAGGCCAGTCGGACTGGAGAAACATTTAAGCCTTATCATCATTTTCCATGATATTTAATAAGATATTTAATGATATTTTCATTTTTCAATGTAAATGAACCAATGAATAATGAACATTGGCATATACAATGTTTTGATTACAACATTACATAAAAATCACTTTATTTTTCTTTTCTATATTTTCTGACCCCTTGAAAAGTTATTTGAGAAGATTTTCTGTGGGCTTGAGGGATGTGTGTGTGTGTGTGTGTGTGTGTGTGTGTGCACTCTGACTGACCCAGCTGCATCACTTGGCATGTCGTTAACATGCTTACTGCTTGACTTTGTGTCATAGTGTCGTTCTCGCTTTCCTCTTGATCCCCTTGATTTCCTCTTGACTGATGACGTGTATTTGCTTGCATCTGAAGAATTGCACTACATGTTTATTTTCCCCATTAGAGAATAGAAATGAATTATGAAGTTGATCATTCTTTATTCGGTCATCCTCTGAAAGAAGCAAAACTGATATATCATTACTGTTTGGGACCATCTTTGACCAACATTGAAACCATACATCATCTGAAAGGACTCTGCTGTACTCTGGTGAAGGGCAAGAGCTTTATTTTGTGCCATAACATCCATAATGTGTCTGATTCACTGGATATATGTGCCATCTACTGTACCACTCCACCCACCACCCCATTTTCTGTCATTGGCTTAATTGTTTTTTTCTCTTTAAACATTCACCTCCTCTCTGGACGCCTCATTTTCATTTCTGTGAAAAAAGACATGTTAGTGTCCCTTTTTTCTTGATCTGTACCTTCATTTGGACAACAGGCCAGTAGAGAAGAATTGTTTCTAATCTGCTATAATATCCATTTAGAGCAAAAGGTGTAACGGGGGAATAAGGACAGGGTTGGATTATTCTGATCTGGGATATGTGATGGTGCCACGAAAAGCCCCTGCTTCCTCCCTGCTACCATCCATGCCTCCTCCATTGACTGTGTTGATTGCGGTAAATGCTAGTGCCTTTGCTGTATTGTGAAACTGGATATTGATTGTACTGTTGTACCGATGGGGCCTGGGGATCATCAGGCACTCTATTTATTATTGTTGACTCAAATCAATCATATTTTTCTATGTAAGTGCTTTAAATAAATTTGCCCTTTTTTATCATTTTGTCTGGGGTGTTTGTTTTCCGACAACATGACGTTGGACTGGTAATGCAGCGTTCCAGGGAAGAAAATGGAAGCATAAACTGAGTTGTTATGTTTTTTTCAGTGAGTAGCAACCCCAGCATAAACTGGCTGACCCCTTGAAATTGGTCCTTCCCATTTCCTTACCAATTTGCACCAAACCACACATTCTTTCTGGGCTTCCTGTGACCTCAAGGAACTTCTTAAATTCCTCCTTCCATATTTCTAAACCTCTCAAAAAGCATTTCAAAAATTGATTCCTGCTTCTTTCCACCAATCAACGACCACCGGCCACTCAGCTGTGTCTTTTAGATTGATTGATAGATAGAAATCAGCTGATGCTCCTATTTTGTCTTGTAAACCAACGATTTACTGGCAAGGCTTCTTTGAAAATATCCAGTGGAGGGGCTTTAATGCCTTGGGATCTCCAGGGATTTATAATAACTGCTGAGGCCAGTGATCTTAATCCTGCCATGAGCATAATTGGCCAAGTTTTCCAATGCAAACTAGTCCGTGTTTTTTGGTGAAGACTGAGGTCTCTGACAGTTCTGTTGCTGTACAAATCCAAATCCCAAGATTTTCAGAAACAAAACTTGCCCTGCGGTAGTTTTTGAACTTACTTTTGACTCAGTAGACGCACATATATTTATCGTTACTTTGGTGGATTTTCACAGCAAACTAATTAGTTACAAAATGAATGCCATATTCAGTTTCACACGTTTGCTTTTGCTCCTGACCTTGTATTCTGTTGTGTTTTTCCTCACAAGTCATGTTTGATTTGATTTGTCAGGCACTAAATGTTTTACAGCGTAGGGCTTTACTGTACAACACGAGTGACCCCTACATCCGGAGTGTCTGCTAAAAGCTGAAATTTGAGGGTTGCTGTTGGACACTTCAGGTTTCAGCTCATGTCTAATAACATCAGGACCTCACATATTACAGAGCTGTTTAGTCTTGATAGCTGTGACTCAGGTTTCATTCAGTTTCCATTTCCACTTGATTCAAGTAATGGTGATTAATCATATGGAGAAGGTGGTTATTTTTTTAGAATTTGTCTTAACCCTCCCGATGCTCACACCTCTCAACCTCTCAGGTGTCTCAACATGTTTCTGCAGGGAAAATGGCTAATTAGGTATAATAAGAAAAACGTGGTGAAGCAAATAACATCTGGTAATAACCCTCAATGACCCTCAGCCATTCAAACGCGTGTGTAAATATGTATACAAGACAAGTATTCATGCACATAGACATTGTCCATCTGTCTGCCACATGGAGCGTCCTTCACCACGTGGACTAGCTTGGGCTCCTCGCTCAAGAGCACTTCAACAGCGTTTGTTCATATCAGACACTCAGACAGTCATATCAGACAGCCTTTCTATGTCTACTTGTCATCAGACTCCAAATGACTTACTGAAAGGTCCTGTCAACACTTTATATTTATATATTAATACAGACCATTTTGTCATTTATGCCTTCTTAAATGATGAAATGCACTCTTCTTCTCTCATCATAAATAAAACAGCTAACCCTGACCCTACATGCCTTCGTTGAAGGCATACAGCCAGCTGTAGCCACCCCATCTAAAGATGTTGGATTAAATGTGCAACTGTGGTGCTTCACTTTAACATTTTGGGCAGATTGGAGTTTTAGTTCTACAACATTTGATTTAAACCTTAATGAGCTAAGTAAGGTTAGACCGAAGCCCAGTGAAAAGAGGTAAGAGAGGAGCTAGCTAACATTACGAAGCCTGGTGCTCTGCTACTAACTGAAAAAATATAATCTAGTCATACTGAGTTATCTAGGTTAGCTAGTTAGCCTAGCTGACCTTCCAAGTTCAAACTAGCCATACTAGCCTATAGCTATCTAGGTTAGCTAGTTTGCTAGCCTGCTGGCCTTCCAAGATCATGAATGTCATGGTCATGAATGAAAAAAAAGTCATTGCCATTTCTATGTTTTATATTTTGAGTTGTTTCTTATTCAAGTTCGCCAGTTAGTTAATTTGCACTCTGAGCAAATTGGTTCTTTGGCTCCGCCCACTGAGGTTTAACTCCAACAGTATGATTATTTCTGTCTCCAGAGCAGCTCTGCTTCTAAAAAAAATGGCAGAATGGCTAAAACTCCAATCTGCAGAAGTTTGCACAGTCACTGCTGAACACAGATTTCATTTACATTCACACAGTGTTGCAGATAATAGCTCACATCCCGGGTGAGGTCTTATTTGGGATAAGCAGTTTATATGCAACTTCATATCCTGTTCACAAATATCCCTGCATGCATGAGTAGACAGAAGGCTCTGAATGTTACCATGCTGCAGCAGGGATGAGATGTAGACAGCCTCAGTATGTCCCAGGTATCTTTTTTTATTTATTACTGTTTCTCATAATGGGGATTAACTGGCTGGTTGTAAAACTACGTGAGATGTTTCCAGTACTCTTGAACAAGGTCTTTGTCACCATTTCATTCATGGTAGTCTATATGGCAGACACGTTTTAATGCAGAAACCTTCCAGATTGCATCACTCTTTTGGAGCCATGCGTACACAAATCTCACAAACAAAAGAGAAGCTAGAAAACTGATGCTTCTTACAGGCATGTGGCACCAAGCAGAAGTAACAAAAACACAAATACTTAATATCATTATCATTATTTGAACATCTGGTATTCATTTAATGTGTTAATTTAATAAACCATTACCTCGTTGCCCCCATCACACATACACACACACACACACACAAATATAGCATGGGCATGTACAAATACAGGAACAAACACATTCGCAAGAAAGCAAAACCAGTTAAAGCAATTCTCCGTCAACTGTTTTCTGCTGTGACATTTATTGCCACGGCCTGGAAATTGAATTGTCTTTTGTAGATGTATTGCTTGAATAATGGGCTACCGGGCCGGTCCTTTCACAAAAGTGTGCAAAAAAAACAAACAAAGCTGAAGTCAAGCATTTCCTCATATCCACTTCCATCTCCAATATCTGCAGAAACAACTGAGGTATTGTGATAATAATCTCCAGGAATAGAAACGCCTCCATGGTTGCATGCAATTCCACAGCAGTGCTCAGTAAAGCAGGGAGACGCTGAAGTACTGTGGTCAAAAAGACCAAGGAGGCACTTTCAGACTGAGTTAACGATAAAAAAATGACTTCATATATTGAGGTTGTCTAGTTTTAGAACCCGAAAGACAGAAAGTGTAGCTGTGTTGTGTGAACAATTCTGTTAAATCTATCTATCTATCTATCTATCTATCTATCTATCTATCTATCTATCTATCTATCTATCTATCTATCTAAAAATACCTCTTGGCAGAAAAGATTCTCAAATTGTTTTGCATTTCAAAATCTGTTCTGAAAGCATGGATATTTTTAAGCTTGTGATTGGCTGCTGTAAGGTAAACTGGTTTGATTTGCTCAGCAGCAACACCTCTACATGGAGAGAGCTAGAGACAAGGTAGAGACATGAAGGAAGAGACAGAATAGTCTGCAAAATAAAGCAAGCAAGGGTTCGTTTGGCCAGGTGAGAATGTGAGTCATGGGACTTTTAAACCTAAATGAACCAAATACAAAAATGTAACACAGTCAGCTCTGCTTCAGACCAAAGCAAACCTGACCTGACCAGACTGTAGTTGTGATCACTTGTTAAGATTTAACTGGACTAGATTCTTCTGCCTCCTGGCTCCAGTCATTCCCCATCTTCTGTCGTAAAACTCTTCTTGTGAAGAAATGCCTCACGTCACCACTCCCCACTGAATCATCTCTCCCATATCTTCCTCCTCAACTCACTGTAATCTTCCCTCATCCAAAAAAAACCCTTCTACTGTCCCCATAGCTCTTATTCTTTTCCTTGTCCTAGTACTTTTCTCTTACATGGTCTATGGTTACAGGAATATGGTCAGTGTCCCTTATACACTCCTTATTACTGAGAGGTGACTGTTTGGAAAATATGAACTTCAATACCCAGAAATCCTGTTAGGTGATGTCAGGAAACTACATCAAACACCAAAGGAAACCAAAGGAGCCAGAAGGCAGAAGATCTGACCTTGGTGAGTCCAGTCACTCGTTCACTGCTGTTAAGGAGACAGTTTGGATTTCAGTCTCTTCATTTTAGATTTGTCACTTCCTGTGGGTGGAGATATCCAACACCAGAATTTAAGTTGGGTCAATAGGGTTGGGGTTAGACTTCTCAATATGGCAGCCCCACAAAACCAAACAAAGCAAATACAAAAATGCAGCAAAGGAAGCTTGATATAAAGTGGATATCGCTCCACCCGGACGAGATGAACTTCCCGCTTCAGTCATTCCCCATCCTCTGTTGTAAAACTCATCTCGTAAAGAAATACCTCACATCACCACTTCCCACTGAATCATATCCCCTCTCTCAGATCCTGATTTAGGCTGATATAAGATGGGTGTATTTTTCCATAAAAACCTTGACTAGAGCAGCTTCACGCTTTTTCCAGGATCCATCCATTCCAATTCATGATCGATTTTATTCAGGTCGTCCTCTGCACCCGAGCTGGCCGAGAGTAGCTGTGGCCTGTACTCGCGGTGTCATGCAGGAGGTGGCGATGGAGTCACCAGGGGGGCCAGGGTGGGCACAGGCCAATTATTAGTGTCAGAGCAGAGGTAAGATCGATGGAGCTCCACTGTGGCTCAAACAAAAAACTAACTCCCACTAGTTCCCCAGAGGTCGCCTCCTCCACAGATCAATGGCAATAACCATTCCCCCTCTTTCTTCTCTCCTTCATGTGCTCAATAAAGGGGAGCCTAACACTCCATCTCTCTCCACACTGATTAGGCTCCCAGTATGGGGAACACTGATATATCTATCATATTTACTCTGGGGTGTTTATTGCCCTGTCATGTGTTTTATTGTCTGTTGCATCTCTGGAGAGTTTTGGATGTCTATAGATAACTGTAATCCTTGCCTGTAATGATGAAGGAAGGGAGTATAAAGGTTCGACACTCAGATCAATGCTGGAGCAAAGGGATCAGAAGATACTGGTCACACAAGGCAGACCTCAAACCATACAACCTGTAGTCTGTATTTATATAAAGTTATGTGGTGTCTGGAGTGGTAACCTGCAAGGTCCTTGTTTTTTATTGAGTCTCCATCTTTGTCTCTCAGCCTCACTGTGGTGTTCCTCACTGCTCTTCCCAGAGATCACCTGTCAATCAAACAGTGTGTCCAGCACTGTGACGTCTTTCT
>OOFE01049375.1:0-28328 GCA_900323365.1 Monocentris japonica
AATTCCACCTGGGACAGATACAAGTGTGTGTGTATGTGTGTGTGTGTGTGTGTGTGTGTGTGTGTGTGTGGATAGACGACCAGCTGTCCTGGGGTTCTTGGTGGAAGGCTGCAGCTGTTTAGGCAGCTTTATGTTGATAAAGGCAGTTGGACTTTGGGGAAACTGTATGGACATAGTGGAGAGAAGAAAACACACACACACACTCAATGTTCCTGTTCATTCTTTTCCCTTGCACCCTTTACAACGACCAGCCTCTCTTTTCAAATATGGGTAATGAAAAAAGCTACATCAGTCAATCAAGTGACTTAACACTCGTGCACTAGAGTGTGATTATGGGCTTGCTAAACCACAATTATGTTGCACTGGCTGAGGGCTCAGAACTGGACCAGGAGTTTCAATACAGTTTTCAAAATGCATGTTAGCGCACAAGCTGGTCCTGTGTAGCACAGCAGGCATGGCGCTAAAGGCGGCAGTCCACTTATGTCCAATTCTCGCTGTCGCTTCGTATTGTTTTTTTTTTAATGCTCCACACAAATGGAGGCACATGAAGATTTAACAGGTAACCGTAACCTAGGGATACCATAAATAGTGACAAAAATAATGCCATGCAATGGGAGCTGGCATGCGAAGAATTCAACTAGTTTGGCCAGCAAGCCTGCGGTGTCCAAAGCCAATGTTGCACTTTGTTTTTTCTGCATGCGTGTCCTTTTGTTCATACGAACCTGCTAAAATTTGTTTCTGCAGCAAGTATAGTGTCCCTGCAAAGGTTACGGAGTCCACTTCCTGTATAGGTCAGTGGATAGATCATGGCACTAACATGAGGAGGAAATCCATTCCCTCTGTAGCTTAGTGGGTAGAGCACGGCACACAACACTGCCAAAGGTAGAAGTTTAATTTCCTGTAATTTGATTCCCATTGATTTGATTCCCAAACATCGATATACTCATGGCATAAACAAAATGGAATATATTATGAATGGCATAAATGTTGTCGTGGGGATCAGCGTGTCCCGCTGTGCCCTCTGCCTGCCCCGCCTCGGATTAACCAAAGCTGGAGCACTATGGGGTCACTGTGTGCCACCTAATTTACAGCTGGCATCCCATGTCTCCGCACTTGGCTGGCATAATGTGGCTGTAAACTTGGAAACAATACTCAGTGCAGTGCCGATACTGTATGATTCATTGCAAGTGCTCCTAACCTTTTAGTTTTCAAGTTTGATTTTGGACTTTATGCCCCATTCACTTCATATAGGATTTACCATAAATATGAGCCGGCTTCTGGGAAAATCCGTTCAGCCTCCTAGTGGTAATTCCAAGTAGGACATGTGGGAATTTTTTGTAGGCTCCGATATCTCCCACTTGGTGCCGCAAATTGAGGAAGTGTGTCAACGCACGCAAATCCAAGGTAATAAAAATCCAAATTATCAGTTACATTCACACTAATCAGCTGTACTTTATGGATGATTTGTTGAAACACGTGAACACTTCCAAGTTGTTGCAAAAAGATCATCCCGTTCTTCCACTTCTTCCGAAATGTGAATGCAAAATCAGAAATTCATTTAAGGATATCCAAATAGAAACTGAAATTGTACTGCTATTGATTTATCAATTATTGATGATATGACCGGTCAAGTTCAGTGCGCAAAAAAATACATACATACATACATACTTGTTTGATTGGCTCTTGAAACCTGAAACAAAGGTTCACCTAATCCAAGGATTTAACAACTATGATGATCTAAATATATCCCCTTATATTTCATAATCTGATAATGCGGATGTCCTCATGCTCAAACAATGCAGGATTAGGGGGACGGACTATGTTGGTGACATATCTGACTTTTATTGCTTCAACCTTTCACCAACAATGTATCCCATCTGTTTTGTTCTTCTACCAGGTTTTCCACTTAATATATGTTTTTGGAGCAGAAAAGGGATAGGTGAAATATTGGGCCTTATGTAAATACGGGAGATTGTAATAACTAGTTTCAGGCTAAACAAAGTGACAACATCTCAAATGTTTGAGAATTCATGCAGCATATAAATATACATTATCCTCACAGAGATAAAACTGTCTTCTATTGTTGCCCGAGCAAGTACACTGTCAAATCAGTTACAACCCTAGACCAACAAATTGTCCACAATAGTGCACATTGAGTCATCATTTGAAAAAGGAAAATAAATATCTACAGCAGGTCAGCGGTGTGCCAAAGTAGAGAAATATCATTCCCGGGAGCTTTGCTAAGGATTCGGGGAAGTCTTTGGAGTTAGACGCAAGGTTATACAGAGGGCAGCCAGAATGGGTGTTTAGTTTGGTAGACCGAGTCAAACAACAGCCGCAGAATGGAAGATACAGAAACCTAATTCACCTTGCAGCAGAAAAAACATTGGGGAGACGAGGGGGTGGAAGGCAATGATTAAGTTCAATGTAGGGGTGAAGCGCAATATTGAAGTGAATATCAAATGATAGAGTGATGAAAATTGTTTTCAGCAAATAAAGCCAACAGAAAACCTTTTTTTTTGTATTTTTTTTTCAATAGAGAGAACAGAAAATAATTTGATGTGAGAGTGGTCCACCTGGGAGAGTTAGCTGTTCTGGCTGCAGGAGGATTTGTGAATTTGCTCCAAGGCAAGTTCAGCAGAACACACAAGCTCTTATTAAACTTCCTGTTTTGACCAACTGAGAACACACACGCACACACACTCTCTCACACACACACACACACACACACACAAATATTATTTGTTTCAGCTTCCGACTGACCCTTTTGACATTATATTAACATCACAGATTTTAAAGAAAAAAAGAAAGGAAATATGAGATCAGAATTCTCATGTGGCTCTTATTTGTAGTAATGACTCAGTGACTTATTTCTGGCCTTTGTATGTCCCTGGGTCCATAAACAGGTATCACCCTTATATTGCACCAATCATTGTCTGGCTATGAGGCTAAAGCTATTGTTCTAGATCAGTGTCTGTCCCTCAAGGTCAAATCAGGCAAACAAAAAATATCGGTCACACAGAAAACGAGAGATGCTAGGTCCTTGATCAGAGTTGCAAACCATTCCCTGACACATCTAAACACCATCCTGCCATCCCACCCTTTTGCCCCTCTGCTGCTATTTGCTCACTACATTAATGCACTCAAAATTGACCTCCAATTTCCATAGAAAAACGAGCAATACAGTGGTAAAAGATTCATAACTGCAACTGTCCATGGAGTCTAAGCCCACCTGCATCAGAATTGTCTTTCTTTATGGTAAAACAAAATAAAGCAAAGGTAAGTAAAAGTAAATGGGTTTTCCTATTGAATGTTATTACTTTAGGAATGGGTGCAGATGGTTATTGATCTGCCTCATCCTTGGCCATTACCGTTGGGATGGCAATCAGGGAGCCCCGTTGGTTCCTGGGTAAACAAGCATTTTCTCCTCTCATGGCGGAGCCCTGCAGAAATTGAGAGCAGTAAGAGGTTTGGAAAAACATTTCTATCAGTCTCCCTTGTGCTGCCGACAGGACAATTGAAAAGTATCTGTCATTCATGGACGGTCTAAACATGATTGTTTCTCTGCCTGCTCCGGTCTGCGAGACGTGATATATGCCCTGGGGTATATGGGGACATTTACAAGAGCACACACTGCTGTAGAATGCACAAAAGGGCTTGATATGTGATTAGATGCATTTTCAACTTTAGCTATTTGTTGTATATATTTTGTTTTTTTCTTCATTGACCTTATTCCCATGGTAACCATTCTGAACTTATGTCACACTCAAGGTGGGAAATGCTACCCGGAAGATTGGCATGTACAGCCTGTTTCAAAAATACATATATTTGGTAGTATTAATAAATGCTTCAATGTTTAATATTATCAATTGTATGTTGAATAATTTTGTTAAACACCCGGTATATGAAACTAGCATTACTTCAACACATAAGTGCTGTGAGATAGATCTATCAGAAACAACAACTGCAATGGCTGCTTGAATTTAGCGGGGAAGTTAGGTAGCTTACTAGCTAGTCAGCTACTAGCTAGCTACCTAGGCTAGATTGTGGTAGCTAGCCATAGTGGGCCAAATATATCACCCATATTAAGCATAAAGGGCTTATTTTTCTTAAAATAAGTGTGAAAACCTGTCAATACAATTAAACTTGCTTCAATCGTTTTCTTGAAACAATTAAATAGTATTTGTAATTGATCTACTTGTCTTAAGAAATTTCCTGAAACAAACTGAAACACACTTAAAAATGTAAAATTATCTCACTCCAATGGCGGATTGGTTTTACTTATTTTAACATATGGGATGAAATTACTGAAATTACTGCATTTTTGCAGCACGGTGTCTCGCCTCCAATAGTAGACCATTTCTTCTTTTTTTCAGTCTGAACCAAGGATTTGGCCATATATTTTCATTAACACTATCTATTCTTTCTGAATCCATAGTGTGATGAGTCAGGTGCGAGTACCCAGCCTCTCACTGCTCTAAATGCCATTCGAAACTCATTACCTTGGTCTCGCGTCTGGCCATGCACCCATCATGCACTGACCTTGAGAAAATAGATAGAAAGGTGACAACTGAGTACCCAGTCTTATAAAGGAGAGTGAGGCAGTGCAAAAATATAGTGCTTGATGGTAAGTATACTCTTGCCATACTGCTGTAGATCTAGATGTATAACCATACACTTTAAATCTAGAATGAGATATATTGAAGTATATCTGTAGTGTGTATTGTAGGGTAAGAAGAACTAGTGTTTGATGGAATACCAGGATACCAGACAGATTATTATGGGATGATTATAGGTCTCTGTGCTGTAGCTTCAGACAGGTGGGAAGTGGCCTTAGTATCCCTTCTCACCAGAAGATCAAACAGAGCAGGGTGTGAATACAGCTACAGTATGCCAATTCACTCAACTAGGACTGGGTATTGCAAAACAATAGCTACCTTTACCAATTTTTGGTATCAACCTGAATTTGAACCCTTAGATTCACAGGTTATTGGAACCTACATTCTTGACCATGTCTGGGTCAAATATAACCCATATTAGAATCAATGTCAGAATCAATCATTTTTTTCTTTGTGAATTAATACATAAGCTTTTTCTGCTTATTCTGACGAAAAATAAGATTTTGAAACTCAATAATAGATTAATTGACTTGTTAGGATTTACAGATTTGCGGTGTATTTGGTGTCTCTGCTATGCCGTGGTTGACAATGCTACTCGATGACACATGAAGAGCCTCTCTGAAAATGTGGAAGACAGTCTATTGCCTTTAAAATATGTTACATTCAGTTTATTATTTTTGTTAAATCATTCTGGCTCATGAGATAAAGTAGTAATGCTTTAGACTCAGGGAAACAATACAGCCATTCACCTTGAAGGCTTCATTCTCCCAGTGACAAAATATGTGGGGACATGCATGGATTCTAACAGATTAGCAATATGGGCTTGTTTCAGTGACATTACCCAAGTATCTTAGCAACAGGATCACGCCAGATTTATACCTCAGTGTGCCGCTTCATGTAATAACCTCAATGCAATCTTTTTCCCTTTTTTCTAATTTTCACCAGATTGCCATATTACGGATACATGTGTTCAGTTAGTGATCTTTATTTAATAAGGTGCGCTGCACCGGTTGAAGATTTGCCTCATGTCATGAGTGGACACGTTAAGAATTTGATTGAAGTTAAGACCCCACCTTGTCAGAGGGTTTTTTTTTGTGGTCAGAGATTGACAGGAGTCCTACACACCTTGATTAAGCCACATTTCTTAGGCTCATCTTTGAACTGGGGAAATCAAAAACTGCTGTTGGAATCCTTAATATCAAGGTGTCATTTAGAGTCAAATAGAATGCAAATTACTTGTACAATTGAAATGTCAACTTAAACATGCTGTGCGCCGGGCCTGTGGCTACCTGAAGAAGTCATTTAAAGTCATTTCGTTGATTCAGAGTCCCACTAATCCTTTTTCATTTCCTTATAGTCTCAGAGGTTACAGGAAGGGAGCTGGGGGAGACGAGAGATGACACATCTGGGAATCAGGTTGATTTCCACCTCCCTCTGGTTGGACAAATAAGGGTTGTCATATCATTAATGATTGCATTGTCTTCTCTAGTTTTTGACTTAAAGCAGCTCTGCACCTCCAGATACAATAGAACTTTGCTTATCCAAGCCTGACACTTCCCAACTGACCAGTCTGTGGAAGAAGCCGAATGTGGGGGGGAAAAGCAGCAATTTAAACATCCAGTAATTCCAGTGTGTATAATTATTGGAATTTTCTTCTCAATGCATCAAACTTTTAAACTGCAAATGAAGTTTGGTGGAATGTGTCTAAATGCATGTACATGCACATTTCTTATTTTTGAAGAAGTTGATTTGGATGACATACTGTAATGCCAGTCTGTGTTCTGAGCATTTCATTCTCCCAAACTGCATTTATTGCCATGAAGTTTGGACGAAGAGGTTCTACTATAATGAACGCAACAGAATGAGAAAGTGATCATGAAATGTAACGAGTCGAGAAATCAGTGACTAATAAAATGTAACCTGCATTTTTTTTGTTTTTTTTCTATTTAATGTTAAACCTAATTGGTGGAAATTCCACGTTTACCATGTTAGAAGTGTGTGCTATTCAGTGGGGGCCAGTCACAAGCTAGGTAAGATAGGTATTAAAATGAAGTGATGAGAGAGATCGATGGATGTGTCACAGCATAGGTTGCACCCATGTTATGGTCTGGTGGTTTGAGCGTCAATCATACATGTTGATATGCCTCCTTTGATTGGTTTTCTGTGAGTATGTTTAAAATGAGTTGCCCTTCTACAAATTATTATTTTACACATCATTTATACTTCAAGATTATGTAATATAATAGTCACCCTGATAAAATTTCATGCAAGAAACATGCAAGGTTTGACATTCTTTTAGCATGGTTAAATTCCCAAGTGGATGCCACAGTGAATCTGGTTAGTAATGCCACATCCATCATATGATTTGGTCATGTATGAGAGCCTGCAGTCTGATGGTGTACCATATATCCACTTCCTTTGAAATCTATAAATTGTTACTGCTTAATAAAATAGCTGAAAGCGCTCCAAAGGGGCCTTAAAGAGCAGAGGCTGGGAGGATATTCATGATTTACGCACACACAGTAAGAGGCCCAATGTAAACTTCAGTCATGTACATGCACAAACATCTACCCTGGGACATTTACCTTTCGCCCCTATTGTCTCCATCTCATTGACACGTGGCCATCAATTTCTGCTGCATCTCACACTGGATCGTCTTTAAGGTCGATTTGAGCCGTCCAAGCAGCGGCCCGATGTGGTGTCCCCCTCCTCTCCCCCTTTAAATTGCCTTCCCCAGGGGAGCACTTGTGTTTGCTCCTAGTGAGGGCCTATGACCAGGCTCTTAATTTATAAGGGAGATAAAATGCTTTCTTGAGTTGTGCTGGACCGCACCACACAGTATGCTCTTGGGGTGCTCAGTGGTGAGATGGCCCTTATTTGTGCAACAGTAAAGAGCAATCTATTAAATACTACCATTTCAAACTTTACTCAGACAAAGGAACAACATGAATGTCAGATCCCCTGCACATGGAGATATAATTTCTTTACAATATGTGGCATAATTCTTGGTAATTTAATGTGTACAGTTTTTCTTCACTGATGTCCTAGAAACCACGAACATATTTGGATCCCTCCCATTATCTTTATATTTTATTTGGCACACAGGCTCTATGTTAAGGCAGTAAGAATGGAGGGAGTAGAACAATTAATTGGAAAACTTTCTGTGGCCTGTCTTAGAGAATTCTCCGCCGCCAGCCAAACACATGTGAATAATGCATTTTAAACCGTGTTTTCTTCTCCGTGCTTAAGACAGAACTTTGTAAATGGAGAAAATCCCTCTTTGATTCCCATTAAATGACAGTGTAACGAATTGCTTTGTTTAACAGCTCCTTCAGTGTCTGGAGTTTTATTGATAGAAGGTGGAGCGCTGGCCCAGGTTTCTCTGGAAGGGAGGGAGATGTAAGGTGATAAAGTATTCTCATGAAACTTACCGATGTCTCAGGTGGCATGCCTGGACCTCTGGGAGCTGTTGGACCCCTGTTCTGTCCCCAGTAACAAGACCTAGACAGCTGTGATTTCAGATTACAGACTTTTCTATCATGTTCAGTGCTATTGGACTGTACAACACCCCTGCCACCTTATTGTGGTTCTTAAGTGTTGCGTCTTCAGGGAGCCATTGAGGGCCCCAGCTGCCAAATAGCAGGGAGAGAAGCCATTTGTCTTCGCCTGTTCATCTTTAGCTGGGCACCCCCCACCCCACCATTTATCTTGTATGTAGTTTTAAGTCGTATTTTTTTACTGAACCAAAAAAAGAATCTGCCAATGTCTGAGTTAACTGCAAAGAGTTTTACTTGTTTCAAGAATTATTTTGAAATGAGGCAGATATGGTGTCACTCAATAATTCAAGAATATTGCAGTGAAACTGCATGGGAAACAAGTGAAATAAACTCACACAATTCATAAAAATGTGACTGAATACAACATTAAATGACTAGTTGTACATTTTTGCAGTGTATACAGAACGTCTGCAGATACAGAACATGGAGTCTGATCTGCTTCCCATATGGACTGCGTTATTACTTGTTAGAGCCTTGGTATGTTGGACGCTATGATCTTATTAGCTGTGTTGACTGACAGAAGTGATGTATCGATTGTATGTGCTGCATTTGCGTCTTTGTACCGCTGCTTAAACCCAATGCACAGCCAACCTATTGAACAAGTCAGTTAAATATAGTTGTGTTCATGACTCAATGATAAGTTACCAGTCCACACGCTACCTACACGGAGGGAAACTGTTCCATCAACATATTTTAATTTAATATGTGGAATAGTTTTTATCCCCCCCCCTCAGTACTACAGGCTTAGTTGTCGTTCCTACTATTTGCCTTTTCATGTTGCATTATTGGAAGTATGATGATGAGTGTATGTAATAGGAGTTTATGTGTAGACTCACTATGTAAGCAAGTGAATGATCAGGAAAAAACACATTAATTTGTATTCCTCAGTGGATGTGCTTTGGTAACTGTTCATGAATTCATATACAAGTATGCATGCTAGAAAATAAAAAAGTCAATTATGGCTTCAACACAATGGGATTACTCCTCATGAGGGACTATTGGATAAAAAGGTCTCACATTGGGGCTTCCTAAGACACATACCAGGGCTGTAGTACTTGAGTCTCAGGTCTTTTCTGACACGTTAGATTTGATTTTGTGCCAATTTTGACTCGGACTTGTCTTGGTCTCGGCAACTATTGGATGTTGACTCGACTTTTTCCCACCTATCTAAACGTTTCAAAAGATAGAGGTTTTTTTCTCCACCTGGTCCACCTTTGTTTATTTTCTCCCCAGCATGACAATGAGTACAGAGCTCCTGCAGACAGATCCACATCTCTACTGCTCCTTGACAAACTTTGGTCTTGAATGGGACTCTGGTCTCAGTCTGGTCTCGACCCCATTTGGACCTGGTCTTGACTCAAACTCAGTTGGACCAGTTATAGGAATTGACTTGGACAGGACTAAGGTGCCCTGATCCCTGTACACTACTGGAGATGTTGCACCACCTTTCTCTCTTCCATCATTCCTGTCGCTTTCCACTGTATACCGCCAAAAACAATCAGAAATGCCATCAGAATAATTGTTTAAAAAATGTCCCACATCTAAGCTCCTTACAGTTGCACAGACCGATGAGAAATGCTTCTAGTATAAAAGGTGCAAAAGTGTCAATACAACCAATACATATACAATATATATGCAGGGAAAGGCAGCACCGATGACCGATTTACAACCTTTGAGTATTTCAGTAGATGTCCATGGTAAATTGATGAGCAATCCACAACTAATCTTTCTGTATACAATAAATTATAATCCATCATTTCTAAAACAAACCCAAACTTGTCAAACTCCAATATCCTCAACATCTCGTCGGTCATCTTGTGCTCCATTCCTCAATATGACCTTTTCATTTCCTGCTGGGCTATAAGAGGTATAAAAGCTTGGAAGTCAGATGCTAAATGTGTTTAGTTTTTAATTATCACACTGATCCTCATGGCAAATAACAGTGCCGATCAATACAGGCTACCGGGAAATATTCCATTGTGAATACACAGTGGGGATTAATGCCATCTCCATCACTGTCATCGTCACCTACAAAATTACTGCAAGATGAATGGAGGATGCTGTGGGAGATGTGATGGTTGGATATATTGAAATGCAGGTAGAATAATATCCTGTAAGAGACTTTGACCTTATGATTTACCGCTGATGATGAACTTTAGCTGATGCTGTTATTTCTGCGCAACAGGTTGAAGGATACTTCCACATACAGCTGTGGATGGACAAACATGAGCTGTGGCAAGCATCAAAACTACAGCCTGCAGCCTTGATTGAATCACGAGGCCCCTGCTGTCCTGTAAGAGGTTTCAGGCTCTGTCAAGACTCTTTTCGGTAATCAGTAGTAGATGTGTTGTATCAGCATAATCTGGTCACATTTAGCAAGACCTGACATCTGCAAAGCAACAGAAAAACACTGGGTAGTTATGGAGGCGCAATTTTTTATTTTTATTTTCAAAGTACTAAATTCCAAACATGTTACTGTTAAATCTGTTAAATCCATCCAAGATACCAAATATCACATCAGTCTGTCATTTTAAAATAGCTTGGATCTTCATTTCCAGTTTAAGCTGCTCTTGAGAACTTTTGAGGGTAAGATACTGGATGGCTGTTGTGCTGAACGTGAGAAATCTATAGAACGATTTCTCATGGCGACTAGAAACGCCTGTATAATCAAAGGAACCACGTTTAGACAGCTAAAGAGTAAATGCTACCCATTAATGTTGCTCACAACAGTTGCCCTAAATAACAGCCTTTGAGCAGCAGCTGTTTCATCTTTACTTGGGTGTGTCATGGTCTAATACTCTGTGCCATTAGCAAAGCTTGGTTGCAATGAGTCTGGGTGCAGGAAACTTTACGGAGACCCCTCCCACCTGATTGATGATCATTCGAGTTTAATTTCAAAAGTGATATCCACTACTCTTAACAACAAAAAACTTAAAGGGGCATTAAGTAATCTATGATCTTTATCGACCTCTACATTGTGGCCAGTAGGAATTAAAATTACATTGATAGAACTGATTCTTTATCCACTCCTGAAGGGCCCCCTCCTGAAGGGCCCCTTCTGTGGACCCCGCGGCACAAGGCTTGCTTGCACCCTCTCTATCTCCAGCCCTGGTTTGTACCTGATCAGGGGTTTTCTTCAAGACAGCAATAAAACCGGCCTAATATGACTAGCTTCAGACTTTAGCTGAAGGCTAAGGCAGCCTGAGAAGGTGAGTTTTCGGTTTTCCCAAAGCTCTGTTGGAGGTAAAGAAATCACCAAGACTAGACATGCCACTGGGCAATGAAAGGGGGAGCAAGAAATTAATGGATTACTCAGGCAGGAAAGAGTCATCTCTTTACTACTTTGTTGGGCTTAGCCAGTATGTCAATGTGTATGGAGCTTTAAAGAATCCCTTCAACCTAACAGTATATTTAAGGCTTTGGGCCGGCTATTGTCCCATAATTATCCCTGTTTATATGAGGCATGGTTATGTTTGGTGTGGTTTTGACTTCCTGTACAAACAACAGGGACCCTGACAAACCCAAGATTCACTGATGGGACATTTTAGCACCATTCAAACTATTTGCACATACAATCAGTGATGGAACATTTTGACAATCACAGGAAAAGTATTTGAAAGTCAGTGTAGTGTACTTTTCATGGATTGACAGTTCAGATCTGACACTATCTGAATAATCCCACCCATCTAGGATTTTACACAAATGTTAATAATTTACAGTTTTTGCAACTACTATCAGACCCAGCATTGTCTACAGGAATGGATCTGAAATGTCTTTGACAATGAGGGGAAGATTGTGATGAGCTAAATAAAAAAAAGGTCACTTATGCTTACCACACCTCTACAATACAACACAAACAAACATTGTAAAAGTGATGAAATATTATTACATTATTACATTTTACGAAAAAACAATATCAAATAGCAATTACACATTTTTAATCTGTGATGCGGTTTAGAAAGTGCATCTCATATTAATGTTGATAACAACAGTCAATATAATAAGAACAGAGGAATTAATTTTCAACTCTCTTACTCCAGATATCCTCCTTTAATCAAAATAACAGATACACACTGTCTAATACTAGCCATACCAGAATGTGTCCTTTTTGGTGAACTGGAGTGGTAACCTCTCACAAGTCACAAGTCACAAGTTGAAATTAAAGGCAGTTTGTTTTCTCTAGCTGGGCTTGATTAGCAAGAGCAACATTCGGCGCACATGCAACATTTAGAAACTTTCTTAAGAGCATAAGTGCAGTTTACATAGTCTCTTGTCACGGAGGCAAAAGGTCAGCGAGAGGTCGATGTTTGGAGAAGCACATTAAATGTTGGTTTACCCCTCAGAGTTATTTTTAAGACTTTATTGACCACAGCTGGCTCCTGTATGACCAAGGCTATGAAATACAGGGAGATTAAACCAGTGTTGGCGAATTATCACATTCACTAGTCCTATGGCACCTTAAACCAAAAACACAAAATGGCCATCTGAACTTTTTATGACTTAAGTAATAATCTGTGACATTTTCATATTAATTAATATCCGTTTTGATACTCTCTGCCGCCAATACTTCAACCTATACCCAATTCATGAAAGCTTTTAAATTTGCTACATTTGCTGTCCTAAACATACGGTATCGGGTATGTCTTTAAATCCTCTGACACACAGGAAGTGATGTGTTTTGTGTTTTCGGCAGCAGCAACAGCAGATTGTTTAGAATAAACAGATGAAGAACTGAGTAGTTAGCATGAGCAGCGATAGCCACCATGGCTGAACAGACAAAGAGAAGAGCGCCACCTACAGAAACTCAAGCTTTATCAACAGAAAATCCTCGGTAAAAGACGCCACAGTTCTGGACACAATGCTTGATTGACAAGTGATCTCTGGGAAGTGCAGTGCAGAAACACCTTTGTATTACATACTTTCTGACTGAAGTAGAGAAATTGCAAAGTACAAAAAAGAGTAGTGGTCAAAGTATTTGCAAGTACCTTCTGTGGTTTATTTTACTTTGTTGCCAGATGAGCTGCTTTTGCCAGATAGGACAATATGTCAAGTGCTAATCAGAGAAATGTATTAGCTGACACTATACGGCTTGTCCTGATGCAGTAAACCCCACCCATGTTGTACTCCATGCAGGTTAAAAGAAACACTAAGAATTATTTGCAAGTACTATTTGACCCAGGTCTGGAAGGAAAACTATTCTAAGGTAAAGGATAATGGTCATAACTCAGACTCATACATTAGTGCAGCCTACCTCTAAGGACTCTCACTGCACTGAGGAAAAGAACAGACAACTCCACTAGAGGAGAACATCTGCCCCCCCCAAAAACAAATGACTGATTACGAAGCGGCTAAAAAGTTGAAGAATTCACATTTTTCACTACTTTATATGATGCTTGTGCTGAAAGCCGTAGTACTGTGTGTGTTGTGGCTACATGCGAGGCAGTTTGGGGTTTTTGTCTTTTCCTGACCCAAAAATTCCAGTTCACATCAAAGCCCAGACACATCTGGATCTGAGTAGAGGCAGAGGGCAGGTGGACACAAAAGGTCTTCATTTTATCAGCGAGGGGATGTCAGAGGCTAGCAAGAGGTTAGTGGCGACACAGAAATGTTCACCACACTTCAATGAGATTAATCAGAGTTTAGAGAAACAGGATTGTCATTTCCTGGATGCGTGTTGGAAAATTAGCTTGACCATAAATCTCATTAGGTTTGGTTGTCCTGTCCTGTTTGCTTTTTTCAGCAGGGTTGATATGAATTGAGATTAGTTTGGACCAAGCAATAATTTAGTATACGTTGGGCAGTTCCAGCTTATTTATCTAATTGGTCTAAGAGGTGTTCTCACAACACTGATGATCTCAGAAAAGCAAAGTACCATAGTCACTGGGCTGAAGACTCTCTTGGATATGAATTGTTATTATGATGAGGTTTAATGGATAGCTTTTGTATCCTAGGGCAGATCGCTCTTAGTTTTGGGACGATTCCAGTTTTGGGGCAGGCCAGGCCATCACTTAAAGCCAATCACATCATGAGACAATTATTTTTGTAAGAAAGTGATGCAGAGGACTCATTCCCTGTCCACCACAAGATCATTAGTATTGTCAGGCAACAGGTAGCTAACAACATTAACAGTTTATGTCTTCTGTTCTTCTGAGTCCACAAACACAGATTATAATGTTGATAGACAAAAGTAAAATTACTCCCCAGTAAAATACTGACAGTAACACTGTCATTTTGAATTTATTTCCAGTATTTTTTCCAGTTTTTTTAATATAACCAGGAGAAATTTGTACAAATGTATTTAATATATCTGTCATGGGGGGTGTCCACATGACATAGCTGCTCTCATCCATCCTCCCTTTCCTTTATCATCCAAACCAGTGATTACATTCCATTACATTATCACCTCCACTTGGTGTTATTACACAGAGAAAATCAAATCTCATTTGATAGTGCGAGTGGATCTGTGAGGCTGTCAACAACAGACACAGAATCACAACATCATATCTGATTCATCAATCACTGAGTCACCTTATATAGTACCATTTGTTCTGTTGGGAGGTTTCTAGTTTCAAATATACTCACTTACATATATCCAGCTGAAACATGCCCGTCCCTTTTTTTAGTGGCCCGGGTTCCAGAAGTAAATTTCCCCTTATTTTTCTCCGAAGACATTTCAGAAAATCCCAGTATAATCCCAATATTTCAGAAGGAAGTCAGGAATAAAACACAATTTCGTCACAATCAAGTTGAAATCAGATTGACTGATGGTTTCTATAGGAACATATATTGTCGTTTTACAATCTGATTTTCACTGTTAACACGTTATAGCTAATAATGAGAAAAAAATCAATTTTACTTTCGGAACCTGATATTTAAAAAAAAAAAAATATTTAACTGTTATTTTACCAGGCAAGTCATTAAGAACAGATTCAGGTTTCAGCGCTATACATGCATAAACGATGGATTTCATGGCCCAAGTTTCAACTACTTCAACATTATCTCTTACCCCGTTTTGATGGGTAGGACGACTGTTTTGTCCCCAGTACAGCCCTGCTTTTTGTCAGAACCATTGGAGTGAGTGCACAAATTAATAAAGTATTGATGCAGGTATCTTGTGTGTTGGAGGGAGAACGAGTGTTGTGCATGAAAAAGATGGAAAGACAGAGAAAGAGAGAGAGAGAGAGAGAGAGAGAAAGATGAGAAAGAGAGACAGCATGTGTGCATGTGTACGTTTGTGCGTATAACCTCTGTGACCGTGGCAAAGTCATCCTGAGGAAGATTGCTGGCAGGCCTGGGGTCAGAGGCCACATCTCTCAGGGAATTGTCCCTTTAAAAGGTTATCTGGGCCTCAGTTTGGTCCTGTGATGTGATTTCAGTTTGTAATTGTGTATGATTGAAATAATATATAATATCAAACAAGCTCTGGAGGTCATTTTTTTCCCATGGTTTCTCTTTTTCTGCTCTGAAAACTATCTCCAAATGTGTGAATCGCTTGGCAAATCCATTAGCAAGCAACACTGAAAAAAAACAACATAACTTCAGTAATGCAAGAGGAAAAAAATAGATGAATGAACAAAGGAGGCTTTATGTGCCTGTAAAATTTTTGCTACAGCAAAGACACAACACACTTTTACTGTAAATTTCATCTCCTCTAAATCGTTTTTAGACCTGTGCTTCACCACAGCTTGGTCTCCCTCATCTGAAATGTAAATATGGTTATGACAAGGTATTTTGTGTACAGTTTGCACTCAGCTGTGAAAATCCCCCACCGTTTAAGAGACAAAAGAACATTCATTTCTTTGTTCTTTTGCTTTTCCTCCGTTGCCTGTTTGTTGGTTATTCCTGATTAGAGAGGATCTCCATCTGCCTGTCTGGAGCTTGTAAGCCTGCTCAGATCTCTGCTTCTTGTTGGGCGAAAGCTCAGCTAAATCCGTGCAAGCCTAATGTTTATCCAATGTGAAAATAATTACTCAAAAGTGTTTTTCTTAATCCTGATAATTAGAGCGCAAAAAGGAAGATCAGTGTCATTGTATATCACGGGGGCCAGGCGATTGACTTCCTGGTCGCTGTAAGTTTCAGGTGAAGATGGGAGCGGATAAAGGTTAGATTAGGCCTAATCCAGAGGAGCAGCAGCCCTTAATCTGTTATGATACAAGGATGATCACTTAAAAAGGCCTGGATCCAGGGCTCTGCCTCCTGGTTGGGCGAGAGAGGGCTCGACTGGGACCCGTCTTAAAACCTGCTTAGCGGCACGGTGGTGCCAGCAGCTGTGAGCACTTGTGGACGACCATGGATAGAGAGCAAGAGAAAGAGAGAGAGAAGAAGACATCTCAATATCATCCCACGCCTGGGTTTCCTCACCGAGGGCGGGCTTGGCTTAGGGGGGAAACCTGTTGTTGGCCAGTAATCTCAAGATCAACAAGCAGGTTTGAGTCCAGGGCTATGATTTCATTGTGGCGCATCAGGGATCTGCAAAATGAAGCCCAGAGTGGCATTAAGGGCCCACATGGAAAACAGCTCATCTTGTTAGAGCCGGGGAGGCAGGAGAATAGCGACCCAGCGATATTGGACGGAGCGAGAATTCAGTCATCTCTCCAGATCGTATTACCAAACTCCAGTGGGATAGGAGAGCGGGCAAGGGGGATTAGGGGGAAAATCTGCATGGCTTGGTGAATTAGAGTTGGAAAAGATGGTGGGCTGGCACGCTGTGTCATTGGCATCTTTGAGATGCTGAACTAGATGGCATGGATGCTTGTGGATGCATGTGCCGATGAAGGCAGCGTTCTGGATATAGTGATAAGCAACTTCCTCAGGCACTTTTTGGAATGACTGGGAAGAAAAATTGCATAGATTTCATATTGTGTATCGCACACACACACACACACACACACACACACACACACACACACACAATGGCAATTTATAGCATCATTCACAGAAACAAAACTTTCAGTAAGAAAAAGGCAGTAATTAATATCTAAAGTATTATCTGCCAAGAACTTGATTGCAACTTGTACCACAAAATGACACCTGTTGTTTTCTGTCGTGAGAGCAGATGTGATAAGGCATACACCTTAAAAGAAAGAAAAGAAAATCATTGATTTTTGTCTTGAGACAAATTTCCAGCGTCTTTTCTTGATCCAGAAATAATAAAGTATTGAATGTTGGGTCATGAGCATCACTTTTGCAGGTTATCGGATATTGAAGAGTGTCACCAGTAATTAGTTGCATATTTACCAAACTGTTTTATATGATAATAAGCAGGTGGAATCAATCGACGCATATGTTTATTGACATTTTTTACTGGCCTATTGATTAGCACAGAAGTAACTGAATACCCAGTTGCCAATAAGATCTTCATTATCTCATTTGGCATGTTTTAATAACATGACAGTTGAAATGCCATTTAGTTTTCCCACTCATTCTCATGCATCACAGCCACATACGATTGTTTGTTTTGCTGTCATTAACTAATGGTTGATACTTATTGATTATTGGCAATTTGGATGTGACAGATCCATATACTGAGGATGACAATCAGATCAAAGATAAACAACCCCTAAATTGATTAATTGTCTTTTTTAATTGATGTTGTGGCAGTAATTAACCAATTTATATTCAATAATATTGCTGACACCTTATACACATTATTACCTTCTCATTATTGGCCTCACGTTTTATGTGCAACTTATAATGCTACACAGATGTGGCATTAAGTGTCATCATCATATCTGAGTGTGTTGTGACGGACGGTGCATATAATCAGAATCTGGATCACGCTAATCGCCAAGTGCAACAAATGAACGGGAATTTGTCTCGGTGACACATGAGACAATTAACACGAGACACTACATGTCACTCTACATATGCTCAATAAAATAATATAATTTGCTTGTCAGAACTTGTTACACTTTCAATAGTAGGTGTAAAATTGTACATTTTTCTCACCGGGCTAGCACATTTGAAGTATTACACTGCTGTACCTTTGTGTTTGAGATTATGGGGTCAAAATAAAAGGCACTTTAAAAAGACTATTATACCCTCAGTGGTGGTTCCTCTGGGTGCTTTGTCTGTCATGATTAGACACCGTTCATCTTTTAGAGGCTAAGGTCAACGCTAATAACTACTAACAAAAATTAATTTGAGTGTTCATCCGAGTCCTTTATCTATCTGCTGGTGTTGGGTAACATTATCTCAGATACCATTTCAGAATCTCCCATAAATACTTGGGGGAAAAACAGTGACAAGTAAGTTTTTCAGGAATTCATGAAAGAATACTTATATACAGTATATATATAATAGAATAGAAAAGAAAACCACCAAATTATGTGGTTTTCACCTGATGGCAGCAAAATGTGATCATTACTGAGAATAGCTTGATGTATTGCGCAACCTCACTGTCATTGTGCCTTGTTTAAAACAGCATAGGAAGTGACATTGTATTCAGTAATATGGATGATAGATCAATGAGACCATTTCACAGAACCACCTGTGGCGATATATACAACCCATGTCTGCACATAACCAATGTGAATAGCCTCTCCAAAGTGATCATATTAGAGGAATTAATTCCTTTAATATCACCTTATTTCCTCGAGGACATAAATATATTTTTGTGGCACTATGGTAATTTTCTGTAATTAAAACTGTAATGAAAGCGCATGCCAAGCTTTTAATAAACACATGAGCTCCCGCCTGCAGAGGACAGGGAACTGTTGGGTTATGTGCACATTATTAGATTCCTGCTTCTAATTTAAAAGAAGAAGAAGAAGAACCTGCAATCAGACATTACATAAGTCCTCTTGAGGAAATCATTTTAAAATTATCAAAAATAATATGTAAAAATGTGGTGAAATAAAGAATAAAGAGTGTATCCTTTAACACTAATTAGCACTATTACGTAATAAATACTATTGTAAAATACTGTAAATGCTTTATAGCTGTGCTGTGCAAGCAAATATAACTAAAATGGTTCTCCCAAAATGATCCAATATAGCCTCTTTCTTTATGTGAACACATCCACATGGAAACAGAAACACAGACAACAATGTCCTTGCAGATTTTGATGCAGCGAGAAGTTCATTATTTGAGAAGTCTCTTGACTGGGATAGAAGATTTGATATTTGAAATGTACTGGTAAAAAAATCCAATACAAATACCAAGTGCCCCTCAGCCAGATGCTGACCATCATGCACGGGTTAATTGCGGATCAGAGGCCACATTGTAAATTTATGCCAGATTATTGCCAAACCTTTGTAAGAATCTTTGTAATGGAGTCTCATTATATTCGGGCTAGTTTCTTGCTGATTTACCGGAGTGACTCTGGTGAGCATAGGAGGGCATGTGCAATCTCTTTTGTCTGGATATAAAAGAATAAATATCCTGCTAAATCCAGAGTGCTCGCAGGGCTGGGCTAAAGCTGCCGTTCAGTATTCACCGCTGTGTCTCTCTTTGCTCTTTGGTTCCACCATCCTGGAACTTTCCTCCTTTCGCCTCTCACAGCGAGACAGAGCAAAGGAGGGAGCAGGATGGAGAGGAAAAGAAAGGAAGGGAGGGAGGAAAATGAATTGGGGTTGGCGTTTGATGTGTTGATTGGGAGAGGAGCGAGGACAGCAGCTGCACTCAGAGCCCTCCCCAGGGATAGCAGGCTTGATAGCTAAATGAAGACCTCTAGTGCTTTCTTGTTAGCCAAGATGGATCCTGCACCCAGATGAAGCACAATTAGTCAATGGCGGCAGCTTTAGGTGTGCGCCGATCACAAGGCACAAATCAGTGCTTCTCAGGGGCGAAGCTATTGGCAGTTACTGCCCCGGGCTGTGTCCTAGCCCCGCTGGCCTTTTTGGGCCTCTTTACCACAACAGAGGAGAGAGGAGAAATCCCGAGCCGAGAGGGGCTGCAAAAATCTCTCGTCAAATGATCCCTCTGGCATTTGGGATACAGCTGTGCACATCTGATTACAGCAAGGCGGGCATGGTCCAGCCAGACCAAGAAGTGCTTTCTCTTAGATCTCGGCGCCTTTCTCATCTGACACATAAAAAAGGAAAATTTCTCAATAGAGTTGCAGTTTGCCAATCAGTCAGCTATTAAATCCCTTATGTCTGTGCAGGCCTACTGGCATACTGACAAAAGGGAATTGATTATTGCTTTATCTTATGTTAAAGAGTAGCTATATGTATACTCTGTACTGAGTCATTGGAAAATAAAGTACTGCTAGTTTTGTTGCCGTTCAGCAGCATATTTCTTTTTTGCCACCTTTCCACGTTTTACCTCCTATAGACAAAACAACCAGACTAGTCATCTGAAATGATAACAAAACATGTTTGCTTTTGTCTGCCTTCTACCAGTGCTCCATCCTCTCGGCATGTCCTCCTCCTCGGTTGCTGCTGCTAATGTCACTGAAGCAATGCAACATGGGGAAGTTTGTGCCACTGCATGATGAAGCGTTCTATTTATATTAAAATGAGGGAGCTCCTCTGGGAGATATAGAAGAGAATGGAACAACAAACATGGAGCTTTAGAGACCAAGGGAAGTGTGGGGGGACCAGTGACAGCAAAATGGCAATTCCTCCATACAAAGTGGCCCTAAGGACCTTAGGAAGAGTTATAATATGAACGGTGGCATCGAGAAGGGCCTTGTGGGTGTAGCGCATATACTCTGCAGTTTGCCATAAAACAACACTCACGGTAATAAAGTAAACCCCTTAAATCCACAGACCACAGCGCAGTATCCCCTTAAATTGGTGTTACTTGGGATTTTTTTTACCGCGTTAAAGCATTGACCAATAGTGTAGCAGCATCAGCTGTCCTGTGATAGATTGTTGAGTCTTCCTCTGTTTGTTGTAGTCATTGTCAAAGCCTGTATTTGTTACTATATTGACTACTTTTTTCCAGACCAAATGATGCTTCAAAGGGTCGTGTGGGTGTGAGAAGCTTTATACCACACACAATGAAACAGCTAATTATTGTAGTGTATTCAGGAACTGTTTTAAGTTTTAAATTACATATAGAAAATTGAATGAATGAATTTATCTCAGCCTAGATAGATACAGTGGAGTCCTGTACCTGCCCTGTACCTCATTAAAAATGTGAAATATTTTTCAATGGAAGTCCTTTTTCAAAGTTAAAGCACTAACAGTAGCAACAATAACACATGGAGGACCATATTACTGTAATTTAGTCAATATCTGGTATTAGTTAAAAGGCCAAAACAATCCACACTATTAGGAGCATACATGTGGTAATATTTGAAGTAAATATATGATGTGACAACAATTTGAGAAAACCTTAACAAATGGTGTGTGAACAAGATATTCAGATACATTTGAATGTAGCATTTCTCAAAGATCTAAAAATGTGTTTTATCAGTTCTAAATAATGTATTCTTGAAGAAGAAGTATCAACTCACTTAGGAAATGGTATTAGTTTTTGATCAGTTGTTGGTAGTGGACTCAGACTTTTAGACCCTACTAGATAGACTAGATAGATGGAAAGATAGATAGATAGATAGATGGATGGATGGATGGATGGATGGATGGATGGATGGATGGATAGATAGATAGATAGATAGATAGATAGATAGAGTTCAAACATTTACTTTCTTCTTATAATAATTTTTGTGGCATGTGCTTTTATTTTGCAGCGACTAGTATCAGTATTGCACATGGAATAACAGGGGATAGTCATCATCTCTCACAACAACTTGCCCTAATAACCTATATTATCACGCAGCCATGGTAATAAAGGCCGGCGGGCAATAACAGCTGGGTTTTCCTCTTTCTCTCAAACAGCCAAGCGAGAGTGGAGGAGAATGGACCCTGGCCCTGCAGTCTGTCTAGTTAATTAAGCTCAGGGGTGAAGGTGTTATTTGTGGGAAAGAATCCAATTATTTTGCCTCTCCACTCCCGAAGAGAGAGGGGTTTCTGTGGTGATGATGATGAAGATGATGATGATACCACTCAGAGGCAAGATAGCCACTTCAGGACTAAAGGAGTTCATTCTTTGTACCCGCCCCCCCCCTTCCCTTCCTGGATTAGCCAATTCCCGTATGTAACCCCTTACCTTTTTACAGATGTTAGAGAAACGGCGATATTTCATTTGGCGGAGAGTGAATGTTATTGTGGCTGGTGCAAAGGACAAGAAAATTTTAGATTGTGCGTTTCAGTGTACCTCCTATATTTTTGGTGGGAAATTCCTGAAATGAATTTAAAAAAAAGTATGCCCCTGTTAATTATAGCTTCAAAGGCAATGGGGCTTATATGAAACAAAAGAACCAATTAAAATCTCTGAAACCTTAATTACTACTTTAACATCTAAAAACAGGCAACTCTATCCCCGTCTGCCTCGGTGTAATAGATGACCTTGTTTGAACACAGATCTTTGCGTTTCTCCATGCAATTAGTGGCCTTAGATAGGGATCAGTGAACGTTACTCTAAAAGAACCAAATCAAACAAATGTAGCTGTTTTTGAGAAATGTCTTACTTAAAGGGCACTTCAAACTACGCTTTAAAGTAGTGATTAGCTATATTTTCTTTGTGTGGAGGATAAGATCTAAATAGGTGTTTTTTATTTTACACCAGCAAACATTCACAGAAATTGAGTATCATTATGTGCATTAAAGTGGTAATCCACAAGATCTTTTTCTTTGGATTTTCTGTGGATTTGTTTGAGTTTCTGTAGGTGGCGCTCTTTTCTTTGTCTGTTCAGCCGCGGTGGTTATTGCTGCTCCTGCTAACTACCTAGTTCTTCCCAGTTCTTTGTAAAAATGCACCACTTCCTGTTCACCAGAGGATTTTCCCCGGGAAAGACCAACCTGACAACCGGGTGTTTAGAAGAACAAATGTAAAAGCTTTCATGATGAACTGGCTGGAGGTTGGGACACTATTGTGTCATATCAGTCGGCAGAGTAGCAAAATGGCAATTTATTTACATGAAATTGTCATTGATTATTGCTTTAAGTACAATTATTCAACGGAGACTGGGTAACTCTTGCTTCAAAAATTGATCACAACCAAATAAGTTAAACAGTATTGTAATAGTTGCAACTTTATAATACATATATACATGAAGGCATTCATTTACTTGTACTCTTTGAAATGTATGTACCTGTCAAACGTGAACTGTCTCCCTAATTGGAGTCTTGCCAGGGCAGAACTGGGCCTGTTTGATGCCAGTGTGTGTGTACGGGTGTGTGTGTGTGTGCTTGCGAAGACACGCCATATCGTTTCACACTTTCATGTCTCCACTGGGAGAGGCAGGGCCCCTAATCTGTGCCTGGGAGAGCTCACCCTGTTCTCCCCTCCTGAACTTTGGCTCGGTGTGGGTCACCTCGCCGGGGCCACGGGGGAGAGGCTGCCTCAGCCAAGCCCTAATCCTGGGGAGTCGATAGATGCGAGCATGGCTGCAGGCCTCAGCTCCGCACAAGCACCCGAGGGAGAGCTGCTCATTTCAATAAATGTAAAGTGATGCTGTCCACAAGCAAACATGCAAACCACACACACACACAGACACAAGTGAATACACATGCACACACACACACACACACACACACACCCACACACATGAGCTGGAGCTCATATGTACGCAGATGTGATGGAGAATTGGTTGTCCTCGGGGCAAAATATGGAGGAGTGATCCGGTGATGTAGTTAAATGACAGGCAAGCGAGTGGAACATTTGCTCGCTTGATGCTGTCAATGCGTCGCTGCTGCCCCGATAATACCTTATTTACATTTGTCAGGGCGGAATTGATTTCTTTTTTGCCCTTTACAGACTGCTCAAACTGCAGGGTAGATGGGAGCCATGTAGCACACCTCAGATAAAGCCGAGAACGTCCGTCAAAAGTACACGTCTTGCTGTTGCAACAAAAAACAACTTTTAAACTCAAGCCGAAAAAAGTCAGGAATTTCCTCAGATATTCCTCTGACACACTGTCACACGTGGACATACAAACTAACAACCTTTATGTGTGTGACAGGGACATATGTTGACGTTAACCCCCCGTGAAGTGGAGGCTGGTGCAATATCTGTGTATGAGCGTCTGTGTGTGTGTGTGTGTATTCATTGTATGTATGTATGTGTGTGCGTGCATGTGGGAGCATGTGTTTCTGTGTATGCTGTGTGTGTGTGTGTGTGTTGTGCACTGTGTGTGTGTATGTGTGCGTGTCTGGAGCGCTAGGTAGAGGGACACAATGAAATGGGTGGCTGAGCAGGTGCCTCCCACCATTAAAGCGCTAAATGGGCAGCCGGAGGTCCCTGTGAGTGTGTGAATGAGGAGGGTTCTCCTGGGAGGTAAAGGTCACTGGGTTTCTGATGGGACTGTATGATTAAGGTCAGGCCCAGCTACTAATGTGACTGTGTGTGGTGTCAAGATGGATGCCAAACTCTTCAGGGTTAAGTTTATGATTTTTTTTACAGGCCAAGGTTAAGATCAGATAAAAAAAACACACACTAATGTAATTGTCTTGTTGGTTTGTTAGTTTGTTCGATGAGGACGAAGAAGTGATAATGATGTAATAGTCCTTCTTGAGGCGCAACACTCCTTTCTATATGCTTTTCTATGTGTTGATGAGTGCGATCTAGACTGAATGGCATTTCTTTACAAAACCAGAAAAGAAACACACGTCAAAAGGAAACTACATTACCCATTAGTCAGTTTTGTGACCTTCCCCAGGAATGACATTTCTTCTGAACGACTCTACAGAGCTAATTGTTTTTGCCAATGTTTGTCTTTAATCCTTTAGGACATGTAGCATTTTTCTGAAACAAAATCGCTTTTTTCTCAAATTTTAAGTTCGGCTGAAAAATAAAATAAATGAATAAAATACAAGAGGATGGAAAATTCTGTCTTTAGGCACTTAGGGAACTTAGCATCTGGTCGATGGCAGCAATGGCCGCCTCTGCACTTATTTCATTTAATTTTATCGAGATTTAAACAATGCAATGAGATTTTTTGACAGCTCCGAGAGGACCACTTTCAATGATACTATCAATAAAACATCATTACTGGATAACGACATTCCCAACGGTCTTTCTCTACAACCAATCCAGAATGGGCGTCTGGTCGGACGGCCCGACAGACAGACAGGGAAATAGATAAATCTGACCTCCAGCACTAAGGGTATTTCATTTATGGCTGCCAGACGGGCCCTGTGCCAAAAAAGTGTTTATTAACAAGTACCCCATCAAAAAAAAAATTAGAAGTGGCCCTCCCTGCACATCTCATCCGAATCAAACTCTAAAAGATTATTCCACATAATTATACTAAAGGGCAATTGGTTGATATGTGGCAGGGTCGGAGGTCGTGGCCTGGTATAAGCAATCTGTAGGCAGTGGTTGGCAGGCGGTAATACACAACCAGGCGTCAGCCTCTAACCCTATTCCCCAGGCTGATTGCTACCTGTCACCTCCCTTCAACTCATGTAAATTGAGTCTGCTTCCTGCAGGAGGGGGGGATGGGGTAAGGATGGGGATATGTGGATCTGTTGTGGTGTGTGCGGTGTAGGTGGTGTGTATGTGTGTGTATTTGTGTACATGTGTGTAAATGCATGCCTCCCTGCATGTGTGTGTGAGTGTGTGTGTGCACGTGCTTATGAGTGTGTGTAGGTAGGGGCATCTGTCCACTCTCTGCCAGTGCTGTCCTGCTGCTGTTGGGCGGTAATGGTTTCTTGAGGCAATCAGAAGAAGACGCTTTCTTGACTCATCTCCTTTAATGGCGTGTCCTCCTCAGGCTAAAATTGAACAGTCCCGACATGGCCTAAGGCAGGCGATGAAAATTCAATAACGGCTCGGTGAATGTCCTGTCATTTTTTGAGGATGGGGAGTGTAATTACGCTGCACTAACATGAGGTTTGGACAGAACTCTGCGTTTGTGTGTCTGTATGTGTGTGTGTGTGTGTGTGTGTGTGTGTGTGTGTGAGAGAGAGAGAGAATGAGAAAGAGAGGCAGAGTGTGTGAGTGTGTTTCTGTGTGTGTGTGCATGGTGGTGATCATGGGGTGGGGTGGGGGGCGCTGGTCACCATGACCTTGAAGTGCCCACCCAACCAATACCAGGACCTGTTCAACCTGGCAGATCCCACAGAAGCGCGCAGTTGGATGGAGGAGGCCAGAGATGGTAGAAACTGGGCTTTCTTTCAGTTTGACTTCAGAAGTTTCATTTTCTGGCCCCAGGGTCTGTAAGAAGATGTTGGGTGACTGCATGGTTGGTGTCAAAATCTTTATCACTACAGAATCATTTAATACATTTTGGCGTGAATGCAAGCTGGGACATTATGAACATGCTGAATTTAATTGTATTCCTGTCATAAATGTCAAGATGTTATATAAAGCAATTAAAGGTTTTATTTATAAAATTCTACTGTGAACTTTCGGGGTAATGACAGGCTGATACTTTTATGTAATTACACTTTCAGTAATTAGCCATAGGTGATCACCTAAACTAGTGACAGCTAGACAACAGCCAGAGATGAAAAGTGAGTTGAAATTAGGCGACAAGTTTACAACTTATGGCATGGTTGTCTTTCTGTCATTTTTGAAGGGAATGATCAGTGATTTCTTCAACTCATCTGGGGACAATTGGGCATTGTCAACATTATACAACATAACAAAACAAATATGTTTTTGTTGTATTAATTAATAATTAATCTAAAGGAAAGTTGGTCCTCTACATCTTTAAGGCCTGGTCATTTCAATAATTACACAAAAATGTGTTAGTTAACACCTAATTAAGCTTATTACACAAATCTACACAAATACCAGTTTGTACCAGCTACAGTGGATATATTGTCTTCTTAAATGTGCAATTACCTATTCTTTAGAAATATTAACCATAATACATCTATATCTATATCTATAGTAGCTCTAACTTATGATACAATTAGCATGCTTTTAATAAATGTACCATAACTGTAATTAATAACAAAATCCTTCAAGTAATTAACCCATTCTGTCAATGTCTTTTCATATTAATTATTGTTTGTACTCAGCAATAATTATGTGTAATTAGCGGCCTGCAATCTACTGGAGCATCATTTTCTTTTTTTTTTATTTCATGCTGTGTCTTGTCTCGTAAATCATTTCCAAAACGAACCCATCTGAGATATTTAGATCAAGAACGGAGACATATAAATTTGTCACGATATAATAGTTGACACTACATATGGCTTATGAATTCATATTGATCTCTCTTTCATGTCAAACGCAAATGTCTCTTATTCTGGAAAAAAAACAGAACGAAAGAAAGCAAATACATTTGAAATGGAAAACGACTTCGATAGAGTAACCGTGGTGGTGGTGGTGGGGTGAGGCAGAGACGGGGGGCCCCTATTTGGCTCTGTCAGTTTTTATATGACATTATTATTCTCCGGGTTGTAAATTCTGGCATGCTAAGATCTCCGACAACATCGATATAAAATTCAATCAATGACGCCCCACTCCCCCGCCCTCAACTCACGGCCGAAGAGCTCGGCCCAGTGATAGTTCCTAAATCAAAGTGGCATGGATTCTGCATAATTGTGCAGCAGCAGTGGCCCGGGGTTGGGTCGCGAGCGGTGGCCTCTCAGCTTTATGGAGTTAATGTGAATGGCTGTATAAAACACTGCTTCATAAAATACAACAGCGCTGACATATTGCCAAAAAGGGTCCATGTTTATTTATCACTGCTACTTGGATGGAAGTGGTGGTCCATCATATTGCTGTTGCTGGGCCAAAACCACTTATCTGCACAGCGTTTTTTTCAGGAATGAAGAAGAGAATGCTTATTTTCTCACTGGCTGAAATGTATTTTTGAAATTATACAACGGGCTTCAAAGGCCCAAGGGTGATGAAACTCATGCAACACATAAATGACCATGGAAACTTTTTAGTAAGAAAGAGAAAGAGAAAAACACCAAAATTGCAGTTATAAGGTAACAGCAGTGAGATGCTATTCACTAGCTGCCATTCTTTTATTCATCTGGCCCAAAGTGCAGCAGCTATTAGACAGAGACGTTCTGTTCAATATGTACCTCAGCGTGAATGCCTGTGGGGCGGGATGGCCTGGACTTGGTGGCTTGTCATGGTCCTGTCCTGACCCCCCCCCAACCCCTGTTATCTTTCTCTCATCCTGTTTCACCACCCCTTCAATATCTGTTAGCGTTAATATAACTAATACTTCTGC
>OOFE01049375.1:34039-55468 GCA_900323365.1 Monocentris japonica
ACTATTATTAATAATACATATAATATAATAAACTTTATGATGCACTTTGAAAGACACAGTAACAAAGCACTTTACAATGCAGTAAAAAAAACAGGTACCATTTTTAAAAGCAATGAAACAACATAAAAGCAAGACTAGAAACTGGTAATGTTTTGACTAAGCATATCTATAAATATGAGTCTAGTAAAACAATTCTCCCTCGCCACATGGATTGATATTTTAGGTACATTGCCCCATATTCCACATGCACTATGTGTGTTTTACATACACTACCCAATAACTTCTTAATAGCTGGAGTGGTCTCGGAGACTCGGTATGAGAGATATGAGCTGTATCTAGATATATGTGTGATTTGTTCTACTGACCACTCTTTTCTAGATGACATCTCTCAGTAACTGGACACAGAGGTAAACAGTGACCACTTAAACCGTACCCTGAGGGGGTTGGACACTATGACCTCTCCATGACCTCAACCTGACCATAACCCTGACCTTCAGCTGACCTCTGACCTTAACACCAACTCTCAGCCCAGCTTTCACCCTTCAACCTGATGGCCCATGCCTTGCAGGCACATCTGCTTCGGGATCCAGCCTTTGAGCAAAGAGAAGAAAGACGACGAAACCTGACTCCCAGATGAAATTCAATCAGTTTCTCAGCGATCTGCTACCGTGAGACAAATGTTGATCTTTTGTCATTGAGGGAAAGCAGCAGTGTGGCCTGCGTCGGCTCCTCCCAGGATGCATCACGTGCCAGCGACTGTCTCCACACTGCATAACTCCACTGCTCATTGGTTAATAGTTTCATGGAAAATTTGTCAGGCATGAAATCAGGGTTTGCAACAGTGTCAACTTCAATGACTATTTTTGTCTTTATTATTAAATGAGATGAAAGTTGTGTTTTATATGATTCATTTTTAATTTGATTCACCAGTGAGGGTGGGGAAATACTTCAAGATTTTTTTCTTTGCAGATTCCTTGAACTAATTAAGAGTGAGAATGGCTGTCCCAGCCAGATTACATTACATTACATTTAGCAGACGCTTTTAGCCAAAGCGACTTACAAGAAGTGCATTCAACATAGGTAGGCAAGAGAACTACGAGTCACCTGAAATCGTAAGTGCATTTCCTTCCTAAACAAGCATCTAAGAGCAGAACCAGTGCTAAGGTAAAAGTGCAATAAGGTAGCTACCTACTTTTTATTTAAACAAATGAGACAAATAAGTGAAGCAAATAAGCAAGTGCTAGGTATTAGGGTGCAACAGAAATGTTTACGGCAAAAACTGATGCAAGATTTTCATCACGATTTTACCATTGTTAGTTAAAATTGGAGCCGTTTTCAGATCCTTCTCAGGGCGCTTTGTCACTTCATTAGAAACTGTGTGTATGTGTGTGTGTGGGGCAGGGGAATTTCTAAAATGCTGTCTAACTATGAGCTAGCACATCACTTGTCTTAATAACCTCCACTATTGTACGGTACAATTCAACACTCAACCATTCAGGCAACTCAAAATGTAATCGCTGCACTCGGTGAGTCAGTTGTCAGGACATACATCCATCCCCTTTCAAAGCAGTCTCTAGCCATTAGCCATTTCACTGAATCTGACAAAGATTATGACCACCTCCAGCGTTCAGCACTCTGCCACGAATCGGCCTATTGGCTCATCCCTAACACGGTGGTCTTTCTGATACATATGCCTGCAGACTTGCCCAGGACCAAAAGAGCAGAAATAAATTTCCCCTCCTTCCCCTCCCCTCCCTTTCCCCGGGTCCCTGTGACTACCATGCCTGAGCCGTACTTTTCATCCCAGCCTCTAAAATACTCCCCTGCGGCTTTTGGCTTTGGTTCCTCTGCGGCCTAAATCTCCAGACCCCAGAGCTAGCATCGGCCTGAGTTGAAATGGGTGGTCACCAGTTAAGTTCCAGACTTTCAGCATACGGAGAAATACAAGAGAGAGAAGTTTGAGGAAAAAAACTAAGACCAGAATACCGCCGCATTAAGCAGACATCCTGTTAAAAAAGCCCTCCCTTTTGAATCCAGATGCTCATATTGCATTTGACAGTTGTTGGGCGGTAAAGTTCAGGCTTTAAAGCAAGTGGCTTTCTGTTTCTGTTTTCAACTTTAGCCTCCAACACTGTAATGAAAGCAAAACAGTAGAAAATTCCCACATTATTAAATAAAACATGTTGGTGGCCGGGGGCCAAACATTGTCACGCTACGAGGAACAGAGTATCCAATAATATTCTGCTCTGTGTGCAGCCTGATTTGAATGACAGAGCATGTGTGAAATATCTCATGTAAGCGCTGCGCAATTAGTTTAGACAAATTATAAAGAAAGAGGCGAAAGAAAAGAAATGTGTGTGAGTGTCCAAGCTGGGTTCTCACACTCAGGTTGGAGCGGAAAGGAATGCAGATATTTGACACAAACAAGACGTGAATCAAATTTCAGACATAAAACAAATCCCTACCTTTACAGATATTATGTCTGGTGTCAATTCTACAATTAAATGCTCTACTTTCACCAATCAATTGAACTGACATGTCACCATGGTCGGTCAAAGCCCCCAGGCCAGAGTAACCAGGGTCATCCAGGGGTCATTCAGGGGTCACCAATACACCTCCCTCTGACCTTGGCTGAAGTTGTGTCCTAATGAGACTGCCCTGTGTCTGATATCACTGCAGAATGAGACCTCACAGTGACTCCTTTACATGTGTAGCTCTACCTCAAAAGTCTTAAACTTCGGTTCTGCTTCATGAAAATACTTCATGAAATAATCAGAATAACCTTTTAGTAATAATCTGTGACATTATCAAATAAAAGTCAGTTTTGCGACTCACTATCGCTGATTGATGTAACACATTAGTGATTCAACCTACAATCAGTTCATGAAAGCTTTTACATTTGCGGTTCCAAACACTTACTGGTAGGTCTTTCCTGGGTAAAATCCTCAGGACCTTTTTTTTGGGAATAAGTAGAAGAAGAAATGGGTAATGGGTAGTACAGAAGCTACGGAAACTCAAACTTCAAAGACAAAGAATGTCACGGTACTGACCACACATTTTGATTTATAAGTGATCTCTGGAGAGCGCAGTGCAAAAACACCACAGCAATGAGCTCTTAGGACCAAAGATGTCGCCAAAATCACAAAAACAAGATTTTTGTGATTTTTATTTTACAATAAATATACAGAAATGTGTCTTGATGACAATGGCACAGGGAGTTTCACAGTAAATACTGAGACACAATAATATCCTTCCTAATGATTTGTGTTGGATTCATATCATAGTTGACCCCATGCCAGCAATGACAATGTGATTGATACAAGCCTGGTCTTGAAAACAGTGTCAGAAAACACAAATACTGTAAAAATGATTTTGTTCCCTCCTTTTCTCCTCATGGTGCATCGGTAAAATCTCCCTTACCTCCCTTTCTCTCTCCCTCTCTTTCCTCGTTCCTGACGGCCTTATCAGAGGAATCCTGTCCATAATGGGATCCAGATGGAAAGAGATGAGCAAACACAAGACATGTCGAAGATAGAAACATTAATTACCTTTTTGAAATAGCATATTTTCCAGTGTCTGGGCAGCTTTGAAATGAAAATAAAAATATAGCCCGATGAAACACATCGCATCAACTCTTAGCCAGATGGCATAATTTAAACGAGAGAGAAACCCAGCTATGTTTAAAGTTATCTTTCTTTGATAGATAGTCTCCTTCAGCTCATGGCCCCTAAAAGAAAGAGAAAGGAACTGGTCTTAAATGTTAGAGGCCTAAAAACAATATGGGAGAAAAGGATGTAAAGGATTTGTGATGACATGAAAACCTTTTTTGTTTGTTGCATTTATTTAGCTGTCAGAGACTTATGGTTGTTTTGAGAAAAAGTCTTGTTAACTTGGTTCACTTTATATGGAATTTTAATATCAATATTTTCAAACCCAAGACACTGTCAATTGATCATGTGAATTATGATGATGCTCTATTTGATTGTTAAAATGTGGGTTTGTCTGAAAAACAGTCACAGGCAATTTTCCATAAAATCCAATAAATTCCAGCATGAAATGCACAGAAGCTACACTGTTGGTGGTAAGACTATGTTGAGCTCCACAGTAGTGAAAAAAAGAAAGGGGGAAAAAAGAATACCTTGGACAGATAATAGGAAAAAAAAAAACATGCCACCCCCCTCCGGTCCCCTCTCTTCCTCCCTGTCTGACTTCTTCTCCTGGTATCCTCAACACCTTTCTTTGGGATTTACTTAGAATATGAAAGGATTGAAGCAACACCTGGCTTGACAGACACTGTGCTACTTTATTAAACCTCATGTGGTAAGTATGGTGGCGTATTAAAATTGAAAGAGAGACAGCGAGAACCCGATTCCTCCGGAAAGACGGTGTGAAATCCCTGGTCAAAGCACCTCGGATCTGTCTTTCATCGCACCCCGTTCTCTCTGAAGCACCGAGGGGCCCTATTGATATTTAGATGATGCCGTCTCAGGTAGGAAAACCTTTTTTTTTAAAGATATTGATTTTAAATTGCACATTAGGCCTGTTCCACGCTGCTATATCTTAAAGATGGGCCACTTCTCCCTTCCCCAGGCCCTATCTCACGTGTGGGAATTTGTATGGATTTTTTGGGGCTTGTTTGCAGTGATGGGAGAGCGAATGCAATAAGTGCTCCATTACTTACACAATCTGTGAGTGCTCAGAAAATTAGTCACTAGTGACCTCTTGGCCTCTCTCTCATACTCATTCCCAGTCAAAAGACCTGATGGGAATAAGAATAAAGCCAAACTAATGGGAAGAGGCTCTAGCGGCTACGCGGTCCTCTCCGCGGCAGCAGACTTCGATGTTGTTTGGAAATGTCGTCAGAACGTTTTGATTCATGAAATATGACAATGAGAGAATTTCTTCCAGTAGGTTAGCATAGTGTGACATAAACAACAGCGACAAACAAATACACTTATCTACTCAAATGATAAAGATAGCAACCATAAAATGTGAAAGTTACAATATAATATTGTAACACCTTATAATTAATGCTCCACAGGGGTACTTTACATTTCCCTGTCTGCAAACATTAAAAGTTTCCTTGACAAAATGTGATTCTGCCCAGTTGTTAAATTTGTAAAGTAACTCAACATTTTGTGTGTCTGACATTTGGTTAACATGGAGATCAAGTCATATTTAACTTGAAAAGATGTATTAACCTACATCCCTGCTAAACTAATGTCAATCGTGTTTTTTTTGCTGGGCATGTCAAGGGGCCATTGCAGAGCAGTCAGTCACTCAGTGAGCTGAAAATCTGCTCAGGAGTGGACGATTTATATGGGGTGAAGCGAATTGTCGAGGACACGGGATCCCGTCAGGAACTGGTGTCCAACCGCTAGCATATACAGGGGGCGCCATTGAGCACTCATTACACAGTTTCCACTCAGTCCCTTGAAACTCCACCTTAGTGTGGGCTATCGATGCTGGGTAAAGGGCAACACAGGCTCATACAACTTTTGAAATGAGCACAAACTCTGAAATGTAGATTATGTGTTGTGGACACGAATTGTGAGAAGATTACTTCCCTTCACCACAAATTGAATTATGTGACAATGGCACAAACTGGACACGCAGTTTTCACCTGTTCGTCTCATGAAAATTGAGCTAACGGTCAAGTTTAGTCAAGGTAATGGGCTACGTTTAGGCAGCTAAAAATGAAAACTTTATCCACCACCCCGACCACAATGCCTTTGCTTTCCACCACATTATTTCATTGTTGAACGACTGCCTGTCTCTAGTCATGTCTCCTTCACATAATTTTTTTGTGGTGGTGAAATGTAAGTCAGTGGTGGAGGGTTTGCAACTGGGCCCAGTAGGGTCCTAACCATTGCAGCTGCTGGGGGGCGCCACTGAGTGTGGATCACTTCAATTTGACCAGGGATCCATTTAGTTTCCAAACAACTTAAAATAGGTGAGGTTCAGTATCTTGCCCAAGGACTCTTCAACAGGACTGACTGTTGCAGGGATCAAACCTACCCCCTCACCCCACCCACTACGTCACCACTGTCACTTTTTGACATTTCTGCTGTTTCTTACGTCACTGTGACATGGTTAGGGGTAGAGCAAGGTTTAGCAGTGGCCAAATTTTATAAAATTAGCAGAAAATATAAATGTTTTTCTGCCCTTGAGGTGAATAAGAACAGCTAATGCCAGTATGAGAAACTTAGGCAAGCCAGACTGACAAGTGGAAATTCATGCTCTACCGTATGAAAGGCAGAGCAGGTGGTGTAAAACTTAAAGTGCCTCCCATGTGTTGTTTTTTTATGAAAATAAAGTGGGATCAGCACAAATCGAACAAATGATGAGACACGACCTGGCAGAAGGTTGTGGTCTCCCTCTGAGGCGACACTGAGGGAGGAGGAGAATCTGGGGAGGAGAAGAGGAGCAGGAAGGAGGGAGGGATGGATGGCATGGGGGAGAAGCTACCGGCCTCCATTCCCCTCCCTGTTTTCTTTTTTCCTTCTTTCTCTCTTTGCATCTCTATCCTTTCCCAATATCCCTCTTTCCCCCCCGTTTGCCCTCTGAAAGTATCTCCCCAGCCCCCAAAATGCAAGACAAACCATAGTGATGCATTGCTTGATTTAATAAATGAAGCTTGAGAAACCTGATCACACAACACACTTGTCTCCATAAAGGAGCACAAGGGGCCTGACTATTGCCAGATGCTGCTGGATGTCTCTGAACAAAGAGGACACACACATGTAATCCCTTTGGGGTTGGGGCGACACTGTCTATCCGATGGGTGCCAACAGAGCTCCCACTCTGTATGACTGTACTTTGACATCACAGGGAGTGGAGGAAAAGATACTCCCTCTTTATGAAGAGTAAGATGGAAAATCCATTTACCCGAGCTGACTCATAACCAGAAAAAAAAGTCTGTTTTAGCTTCCAAAATGAATTCATGATGAAACTGTGCTGTATGTATGGGAATGTGGAGGCCTCGTTGTCAAGAGGGAAACAAAATCCGTGACAACTTTGCACTTCTCCCAAAGTGTTTGACTTCAGTAGTGAACTGAGCAAAAGGAACAATTCATGTAGCACTTGGTGAAAAATGAAAAATTAATGAAGAAACTTTAATTATAAAACCAAATTTCCCTTAATGTCTGAGAGCAATCAGACTATCAGCAACCAAACTTTATTTCAGTGTAGGAAAAGTCTCTACTGTGATACAGTATAGAAGGATATGTTTTATAGTACATGTACATTATCTAATTGAAGTGACAGTTTTTCATATGTGCCACTAAATTACAAGATAAAAGCTGTCCTGTAGTTAGTTTAGTTGCTCGGTGAACGAACTCTTGTAGATTTCTATCTGAAGTTGTTTCTCTTCTAACACAATATGGCCAAACCAAAAATGCTGGTTGCTTGTTTGATTCCCTGAACCCAGGCTATGTGCTACAAAGGTGTGGCTCAATGGCCAACAGTAGAAGACTGTTGTGATTGTGGGCAACTCTCAAGTGTGAATGTTTTTTTAACCGCATGAATGTCGAGCAAGGTGATGCTGAAAAAGAGCAGGGAAAAAATCCTTCCCTGGATAAATAAAGGTTGAAAAAAGAAAGATGTGACCATTGTAGACCAATGTTGGTCGACCAACCAGGCTTAATAATTATGGCCATAATAATCACTGGGCCAACAGTGGATCGCCACAGCAGGTGAAACTGTCCTTGAAAAGATGGCGCCATATAATCCATGGACAAATACAATGCAAGCTGACTTAATCTGTAGGATCACAAGCGAGGATAGGCCACATTATCAATGAGTCATTTAAACAACACCACATAATCTGAACCAAACAGTATCAACATTTTTGTGTGTGGATGGATTTTCTTTAGAATAAGAATTTATGGATGATATACAATCATGTCACCAAATAGAATGATAATATAATTTATTTATTTTCTGTCCATGTGAATAATGTTTTATGACATAGAAAAAATATATAAAGTATATAAAGTCTAGTATCAGATGCATTAGGCTTTGATTAAATATAGTCAAGGTCAGGCTCCTTGTTCAATAGCATTTGTTGTACCAAAACAATATATTTTGTGTCTCGTGAGGGTTCATTGTTGCATCCAGCACTCAAGCACTTTGTCCCAAATTTCTGAATCAGACATCAATGTAGTTTTTTTCATATCCTTTAGCCAGATTACCTCCATGTCCTCAAAATAGGAGTTACTGGTTACATATGTGCAAGATATCATGAATACCTGCTCCATCCTTGAAATAGACTGTCCAGTTGAATCCAGGTGATAGCTGATCCCTAATTGATTTCACCTGTTCAATCCACTTCAGTCAGGATGGGGTGATGTAGATGAAGAGAAAGAAACATATTATGGAAGGACAGACACAGATTATACAAAATGTAGTGTGAACAATGGTGTTCCTGATAGTTTATTGTCTGTTGTTGCAAAGAAGACCTGCTACCCATTGAGATCTCTTGAAAGTTCATAATCGGTCCGTGAAATTAAAAACGAGGGGGCACATATTCACATTTTTCTTCACTGACTTGACAAAACTTCACGTGTGAGTGCGACTACTGTCCTCGTGATTCATGGGAGCCTCTGACCGGGTGATACAGTACTTTCCTGTGCAAAAAAAGTGTTTTTTGCCTGATGCAGAGGAAACTGTTGACACCATGTGACCAGCAGTAGAAATAAACGCCTCACACAAACCACTACAGCAACAAAACATAAAACAACCAATATCATAAAAAACTCAACAATTGAGGGTGGAAGATGGTCTGGTTCGGGGGAAAGAGAGGGGAAAACGGTACCATCCTCGCCAGTTTCCAGCAGGGGAAAGAAGTTAAAACACATCTTAGTGGTACAAATTTTGTTTATTTGCCAATATGCAATGCAGATGTAATATTTCATATTTAATAGAATTGGCCCCGAAAAGGACCAAAAATCCGTTCAAAGGATCAAAAAAATGTCCTCTGAAAAACCAAGTTCATTTCTTACCCTGCACCCCACTACTAATGCGCCATAAAATCACTTCACCACTGCTGCATGAGGTTGCAATTTGCCAGTGTGCCCTTGAGCAACAGAACAAACAGTTCTATTAATTTTACTCTGTGGCAACACTGGGCTGCTCTCACCCTTCGTGCATATGCGCTCCATGTCTCCATGTTGTGTTGGATATATTGGCAGTGTTAATATTAAAATAGACTAAGTACAGATTTATTCCACTAACTATCCTCACTTTCCTGTCCAAACCCAGATTATTTTGATGGCACTGATTTGTTAAGTAATACACATTATCTCCTTTAAGCAGTTATTCAATTCTGGGTCAGAAGCTAAATGGAGAAGGGTTAGTGGCATCCGTCAGCCAGCGTTTGTCTTGACTCCTACTAGACTTTTTATGAAGTGAGCTGTGCTGCCAATCACATAGTAAAACTGTTTTCTCCCATTAGCCTGTTTGGATGGCCTGCCCTCCAAGCACTGAGTTCAACTTGACCTTATCAATGGTCATCAGTGAAAACATTAAGCTAGCGAGGTCGGGAAGCATGTTCAGAAATAAGCATGATGGTACACTGCAAAAACAATCCATATAAACAAGTCATTTCATATCGTAGGCAGTCCTAAAATTTGATTTAAAAAGTAAAAAGAAATAATCAACTCACTTGTCGCAACCTGTTTTAAGAATTTTCTCAAATTAAATAACGTTAATGTGAAGGAGTGACTGGGTTTACCTCAAGATATTGTCTTATTGGCAATTTTTTTTTTACTTCACTACCTAAAATTCATGTAACGTGATTTCATTAAACACACTCATGTTTACCAACCCGGCCGGTCTGTGATGCTTTATACCCAAGGGACAACAGCGCGTTAGAGAAAACTTGTGAAACATGCAACACTGTATTGGAATCAATTGATATTATCACTCCGCTGGCAGATTGTTTGTACATTGTTAAAACAAAAATAAGATTTTAAGACCAAATACAAGATAAAATGACTTGTTAAGATTGACATTTTTGCAGTGCAAATGAGAAACCGTGCGCTCCTCCTGCAAGGATTAAATTGATTTAGTCAATGTAGTATGTATGCCATGACTGAGAAAAAAAGATCTGACGAAATTCCTTTGTCATGGGTGGGGAAAGAGGATTATTTATGGTGTTGTTTATGCTTATGTATTTCCTTAATTAAAACATATTGGCTTCCAAAAGCAATATAAGAAACAAATTGCTTTGGCATGGCGGTGGCAGTTGGGGGACAGACTCTGCATATTGGCAGATCAAATGAGATGGGATTTGGAGTCTTTGAAAGTACATTTGAGCTTCAGACTATGGTAATGAGGCCTAGCAGAATGATATCACCATCCCCAAATATTTAGTTTGTCATTTTGTGGTTACTGGCTCCTCTGTGTGTGTGTGTGTGTGTGTGTGTGTGGGGGCAGGAGTGCAGGGATTACTTTTTGGTGTGTGATACTACATTACAGATTACCTGCTTCACAAAGTAATTATTAACATGGTCCATTAAGATGATCCAGATGGTGTAATCTCATTACTTTCACTTAATATGTTAGCATCGAAATCTGTACAAGTCGCTATATATGGGTAGCGTTATCATTATAAGCCGTAATCCGTGAATTATGATTGTCTACAAAGTCACAATAAAAATCCCTTATTTCCTTTCAAACTTTGACTTCTAATGTAATCCAAAAATAAGCTACATTTGCAGTAATCCTGTGGCATGTAATCTATTACTCTCCAGCCCTGCTTGCGTGCGCGTGAGTCTGCGTGTGAGTTCGTGTCCTCGTGTGCATGAGTGTGTGTACATGTGTGCACCAGAGAAAGACGGTTTCAATTGGTTGACTGCGACAGTTTCAGCTGGGACCATAAGAAGACAGTGAGACAACCCCTCCTCAAACAACACCGGGGGGTGGTGATGCACTGTGGTGATAATGGCTTCTTTGAAAACAAGAAGCCCCACCCCCTCCTGTATTTTGGAGGGAACACATGTTTGCCTGTCTCTTCTTCTGTCAACAGCCTCCACTACAGTGGCAGCGACCAAAGAGAGTTCCTCGTTGTGCGCTGAGGGGAGGAGAGCTTTCTTGTCAGGCAGAGCAGATATGACGACTCATTTCACAACAATGCACTGGTGTGGTTTCTCCGTAAACATGGATATGAAACATGCTTTTTGGGAGGCTGAGTTTTGCGGTCAAGAGAAAAACATGACACAAAAAAATTGCTTCATGTAAATTGATAAAAGTACCAACTACCAACCTCCCTCCCCCCCCCAAGCTCTGAGTCTCTCCCTCCTCCTCTGAGAATGCACATTCAAACCAGATGTTTTTAAATGATAACAAATGTCAGAGGCAATAGCTGACAGCACACCTGGTACAGTGCAGACAGGGTGACCGGTCCAGATTGTCTTAATATTTCTCCCATGCCCGACTCTATTTTGATCATTTCATTTGCAATGCCAGGGATTCATTAACAGCAACAGTTATCTGTACTGTCCTTCAATCTGCAAGCCCCTGATATACAATACAAAGCAGATCATAAATATTTCAGTAATGTTTTTAGTCCTTGAGGGAAGTCTCGGGGTGCTGATTTTCTTTCTGTGAAACAAATATTAAGGTTGGATAAGCCACATTATTTAGCCATTGCAGGACTGTTGAAGCCTTTTTGGTTACAAAACCCCAAACTGTCTTTTCAAGTTTGCAATTACTCACTATATTAAACTGCTATTATACTATATTATAAGATTACAAAGAAAAAAATCTTGGCATTGTACACAGTTGTAGTTAAGTAGTTTACTTTTCTCCTTTTTGAAACTCTCCTGTCATGCTATAGGTTCGATTTAGATTGTAGGCAATGAGTAGAACCAACTCATATGTCACACATGCAAAAAAAGACGATATCACACCATTCATTTTCCATGTCGATATTGACAGCGACCCGTAGCTATGGGAGATTACCTCGGATTTGATGTTTTTTTTAGAACTGGCATCACATGTACTGTATATACTCATCCTCACTTCACTCCCATCCTAATCAGGGATCCTAGTGTTTGAGCCAACACGGAGACCAGTAGGGGAGGGTGGTCCCCCATCCTCTCTGATGATTGATGACACTCCTTGTGACACTGACAGAGAGGGATCAGCAAAACAACCAACAACTTCTGCATAACTCCGCTTGAGCCAGACGCCAGCCACACTATTGTGTCATTGACATTGGCGCACACACAGTGAGACGCTCGTAAACACATCTTTCCACCCACTAGCGCACATGAAACACACACACAAACACACACACACACACACACACTGAGAACAATGAGAGTTGATTTATCATTGCTGAAACAGTTTCTCATACATTGAAAATGAATGATGGATGTGTTTGCATCCTAATACACTAATAAAATGATAGATATCTTCTGTTCTATGGGGATTGCATTACGCCTACGGCTGAGCTCTCAAGCCCTCGAATTTGGTTGTCTTCTTTCCAAAATCAGCTCCTGGCCACCTGTTTTGATGACCATAAGGGTCTCTGGGTCCAGGCAAGTACGTCTACTGCCTGCACTGTAAAAAAATAAAAAATGGTTTGAATATAGACATTATCGTGATACTAGTGTGGTGATCTGCCTTATTTCAAGATATTCTCAATTGCTTTGAGAAAATTCTTGAAAAAGGTGAAACGGCATTGGAAGCAGGTGAAATTATCTCACAGGTAGTAACAAATGTGGTCTTAATTTTGTGAAACACTAGCACTGAGACCCCTGGTGTTAGATAGAGACTACCAAACGACCATGGTCTCATTTGTTTACGGTAATTATACCCAGGTATCACAATTTCCCACCCTGACCCGAAGGTAATTTTAAAAATGCTACATGTAGCACCTTTACGGAAAACAAGATTCTAAGACTAATACTAAATAACTTCTTAAGGTGGACATTTATTTTTTTGCAGTGTGGGTGCTCATAAATGATCATTTCCTGTTTTCAGTCTTGCAGCTGCCCAGATATGTAACATTTACGATATTAATGGCTCAAGCCACTTTCATTTTATTGAGCGTTATCAGTTTCTCTGAATAAAGAATTCTAACAAACACCACTGACAACTCCCAGCACATAGATACATTCATTTCAATGGTGGGCCATTAACAATATATCTGGTTGCAGGCAGAATGGACCATTTTATTGCTGACTGCATATCAAATAATGGCGTCTGTTGGCACACGGATGTGAACAGGGCACGCCAATGTCTCTGCAGCAGCCAGCGGGCCACTTAGACCTTCCCATGATCGCTCCCATTTGGCGCCAGCCGCACAGATCCAGAATTCCTCACTTCATAAAAAAATGCTCAGGCCCATTCACAGTCCTTGGTAATCAATACTACCGGCACAGCTGTTAGACCATAAAACGGCCCTTAATTTGGAGCCCACCTCCTCCTCTCTGTCAGCCTCAGCTTCAGACTATTCCAAGTCCCCAGTGTCAGCCTGCTCACCTAGATGTGGCTAAAGATGATAGTGACAGGGCTCTGGAAAGAAAACATCCCCTAGGCCTGTACAATGGCTACCTAATACTGGCTGGGCTAAGGTTTCCATTCCCACTGGGGCCACCCATACTAAAAATTCACTCAATAATGGCACTAGTAAGGCTGTTTGGATATGAACATCCACCAAAGAGCATTTGTTGTTGTCAGACTGTATCGAGGTGGTATGGTTACTCAAGTCTTATCTGGCTTGACATTAACTACAGAAAAAAACATGTTGAGATTATTGTAGTGGTGCACGTTGTGATAATCAGTAATCCACCATGATATTCACCAAATTGCAACATCCCCTCAAAATACTGGCTTTCCTAGCCAGTGTTTTTTTTTCCTCCATTGAAAAGCTTGGCAGTGAAATACTGTACTACAATGCAATGGTGCAATCTGATACGTTTTAGACGGGACCTTGAAGTAGGCCAAACCACATCTATCAGTGACTAAATCTGTCCTTACATTCTCAGGGAGAACTCTCAAGGATGAAGCAACTCTTCAAAAGCATCTCTCCCTTTTGATGTAAACGTCTGTGACTGGTAGGGTGCCTCTTTAGCTCCACCGGCATTTAATTGATTATGTGAGGCAGAGGGCACCGTGTTGTAAATGAGGTGATAGACAAAGACTGCAATGCTCAGTAGCTTCGGCTTCTGTTGTTTTCCGCTACGGTGACGGTTAACAGCTGACAAGCTGTAAAGCAAATCTCGATGTGTCATTCAAGTAGAGAGGTCATGGGAACAAGAAAAAGATGAGAAAAAGAGCAACGTATAAAAGAAGCTATATGCCCTCGGGAATTAATTTCATTCTAGGTAACCGACCACTTTTTTTCTTCGTTCAAAGCCAGAAATTTTCTCTTAAATGCAAGTACAATTTTTGGACCAGGATAGGATATAGCTCATTACTGAAATATCCACTCAAATAAACTCGCTTTTCAGCTGTACATATGCTTCACATGCTGCTGTGAGTGGTAACACGTGCGTAATCATTAAGTATGTACAATAACACACGTGTCTACCGTCGTCCTCAGGCGTTCAGTAGCAAAACAAGCACTCTGGAACCCACTTTTTCCCCCCAGTGCTAAAAGGAGCCGTGTTGCTAATAGACTAGAACGGTGGAAATAAAATAAATCTTTAGACTCCATCCGCAGCTCAGGGCACTATGACATTTGACAGTCTTTTATAGTGCAGAATGAGACATGTATGGCAGTCGAAAAATTCAATTGTGCCGTATTGATTCCCAGCCGTCTGTCATTATTCCCAGGTTGATTGACAGCTGGAAATTGGTTACGTTAAGTATTTCATATGTTATAGGGGCTGACATTTGCTTGCCTGCTGCCTATGTCAATATTGTTGGAGAGATCTGTAGCTTTATGAGATAGCATTATACACTGACTGTGGCTTTTGTGTGATGTTCCAGTGTTTTTCCTGACATAATTTAAGATATATTAAAAACCAGCAGAATCGTGAGGTGTTTAATGCCAATATTATTGTCTTTCTCCAGGGGATCATGTATGTTCATAATCGGTGGCAGCCATGTGCATGCAGGCACATGTGCACTGCACGCAGACACACACACACCTCTTAATATATTCCCTGTCCTCATCATGCCGACCACAAGACAACTGGCTTACCTGGAACTGTACAGACCGTTATTTGATCCACATTACCAGAAACATGCCTCCATTTTTAAATTCACATTCAAAACTCTTCCATTGTTGAAACATTCATTCTTATCGTGACCAATATCAAATTGTCGTATAGTATACTGTTCTGTATTATACTGTACTGTATATATCTACCATCCACCAATCCACAAGCTGCTCTTTTCAGTCATCAGTCACCTAACTTATTACTTATATATAAGTAAATATGTCATTCATCTGCTGTACATCCTACTACATGTTTATTGTGTATTTTCTTGTATCTATCTATCTATCTATCTATCTATCTATCTATCTATCTATCTATCAGTTTTTGCAGGAAAATAGGGCCCACGTTTATTTATCTGACTGGGTCATATGCTTTTAGATAGACAATTCCCCTCCAGTTGCTGTACAACTGTCAGTCATTGACTTGCATACCTTATTATTTGTCCCACTATTACTAATGTGCTTCTGGAGCCGTTCCATATGAGGCTCTGTCTTCAGAAGCTGATAAAAAGAATCATTACACGCTGAGAAAAAAAAAACAATACTATCAAGCTTATCACCTCAAAAGGCCTGTGGGAGAGCAGCACAGTGACTCTAGACGCCTGTCACAGGTGGGATCAAGAAGCTCAATAGACAAGCCGTGGGCTGTGTGTGTGTGTGTGTGTGTGTCATCAGTGTCATCTCTCACACACACTGTACTGTAAGCAGTATTTAGTACTGTGAATTATATGATACAGATGGGAAGTAATTGGATATGAATTGCATTCTTAAAAAGGAAGTGTCATTTTCAACGCTACTTTGGGACACATCGACATTTGTGTTATATTTCAACACAATATATCCTAGTGACAGATGTATTCATTCGCCTATATTGTGCTGAAATGTAACACATATGTGTGTGTTGTCCCTCAGTAGACACACAGATATGTTGAAAATTCTTTTTAATAGGTCACCCTGCATGCAGGGCTCTCAGGTGACGCAACACACCTTTCGCCGGCCATATTGGAGGTCCTCATCTCTTGAGAAACAGTAGCTGGGAACAGCTGATTGCGTTTCTAGTAGGGATGTATCCGAATACGAATATCATAGTCGGCAAAGCACGAGTAATACATTCTATACAAACTAATATATTAATATATTTTAAAAAAAAATGTAAGGTTTGTTTTTTTTTTTTTTAGTAGGCCTTTATCGGAATGCTTTTGTGCTGTAATATTTCGTAGATGGAGAGAAGAGACTGAAAATAAGATTTGTCTTTCTAAGCTTGGGGCTTCTTTCTAATGACAGCAGGGTGTGGTTTGAGAGAGACGCGGAGCTTTGACTGAAAAAGAAGAATAGTTCTGCAGCCTGAGTTGTTAGCACTGTAGTTATTTGCTTGGGCTTTGCTACATAAATAGTGTAATTCCAGTATAGAATAGTCTAATCTCTCCAGTTACGTTGTCTTTCCCCCCCGGTGGAGTCTGCTGCTCTGAGTCACACCAGAGCAGAGCTGTTTGACTAGCCTTCAGTTGGCTAGCTCTAGCATGCTCTGTTAGCTGTCTGTACCTGTGCACAAAAGTGTTTGCTCATATGCTTTTCCCCCATTCTCTACTCCACCCCCCCAGTCCATAACTGTGTGTGTGTGTGTGTGTGTGTGTGTGCGCGTGTGTGTGTGTGTGTGTGTCATCAGTGTCATCTCTCACACATACTGTACTGTAAGCGGTATTTAGTACTGTGAATTATATGTTGTGTGATATGTGTTGGCAGGGGGGTGCGGGCTGTAGTAGTAGAGTTCAGAATGAAGATAAGGAACTATGTTTTGATTTATAATAAGGATTAAGAACTGTATTTAGACTTTTTTCTGTTGAAAATTGCTTATCTTTATGTCTATGTTTGTTTATGGCTTATGGTTTATGTCTATAAAAGCCTATGTTTGTAGTTGCATAACATCACGGTTATTTTTTGTTAAATAATAATAATAATAATCAATTTTTCCTTAAAAAGTGCTACAGTAGGAAAAAAAACTTTATTAAAATTGATTGGCATTTTGTGTGGCTTCCATCAAACTCCCACCCACTTCATCTTCAAGCCACGCCCATTTCTGGCTTGTATCCGAGTACAAATACAAATAATTTTCCTGGCTGAACAAATACAGATACAAATACAAATAGTTCTGCCTCGCAACACCCGTAGTTTATACACATACAACTTGGCTCTCTTTTTTCCAGCCCAGTTCTGACACAATTGCAAAGCCTCTACTACAGATCCTATTGCCACTGATATCATATGACACATCTATTCCCACCCTGTTTGTTATTGTCATAATGCTGTACTTGTTGGGGGTATGGATTTTGAGTTTGAAAACATGGACACACCTTGGACAAATAATAGCACGCCATTCACTGTGGTTGCCCTCTATTGGCTGTTGCACTGAGTTATCCTTTGTTGGTCAAACCCAAAAGCAAATGTTTAGGTTTTACTTGCCCATCCCTTATGGTTTACACTGACAGGAGCACTGTCCATATAGATCCCCACCCCTGGGTCAACATTAGCTCTTAGCTGGACTGGACAGTGGTGAGGTCAATGGATCAATATGCCGCCTTGCTTGTGGTTTCATATTGTTTTCTTCAATTTTCTATGCAAACATTTATCTCTTCAGAACTAAATGGGATGAAACATTGAGAGTTTCGTTCCAAAATGCAATATGGATTATAATTTTGCAAAAATACACCATTTGAAAAAAAGTGATACAGACTCTTAGAATGATTGATCAAACAAATGATGGTAGTTTTGAAAGGACAATGATTTTTTGCTCTTTGGATCCTTCATATATTGAATGATGAACCTCTGGTAATGATTTTTTCCCCCAAAATGTTTATGTACATGTATCAGAACTCACAAAACTCTTCATGTATTTGCTCTGAAATGATAGTTGATAGACAGCAGATCTAGACACCTTTCCCTGCAGCATCGTCCACCCAAGTTGAACCAAAACATCTTGTCTTTGTGTTGCAGCCCATCCTTAGCCTGGAGCCACACTTGTTGGGTTTAGTATTAACCTGTCTTCCTCTACTGTTTGAAGGACATCACCAGGTGTTTGAGTGGCTCAAGGGTGCAGCCTTGTCTTACATACAGACTGTTTCATTTTTGTATTCTGGTTGAAAACATTGCTTTGTAAGTACATGATAATAGGCCTCAGGCTGGATCAATCCAGCGATGGTGATTTCCCCTTTGTTCTGCATTGGAACAAACATTTTCACTGTCCCAGTTTGCAACTGTGCTGAAAGTGATTTAGCTTAGGAGGACATGTTAGGAAAACACTTAATGTCTCTTTCCTTGGATTTTCTATTGATAAAGTTTGAGTTTTTATAGGTGGCGCTCTTTACTTTGTCTGTTCAGCCATGGTGGCTATCGCTGCTCATGCTATCTACTCACCTCTTCTTCTATGTATTCCAAGCAAACCATAAATGTAAAAGGCATCACTTCCTGTACACCCAAGGATTTTCCCAGAAATAACCTACCTTAGAACAGCAAATGTGGGTGAATTGGGTGTAGGATGAATCACTGTTGTTATATCAATCAGTGACAGAGAAAATTATGGAAAATTATTTCAACGAAAATGATAAATACCAGAAGTCATTTAACAATAGTGAAAACTCAGCTACTGTAGCCTACAGTCTAGAGCTAGCTCCACCTGCTGAACCTATTGCCAATACAATTGAAATAGATATCATTTAAAAGAAGAAAATAGAACAGCAAACATATTTGCCAAATGCAAAAAACAAAATAAACAACACCTGTTCAGATTACAGATGGTGAGTGGACATCAGGCCTGTTCTTACTCCTGCCATATTAAAGATTCATGCATGCCTGTGGGATGTGAAAGGCCTGGGAGTTGGATTGTCGTTACTAGTCTGTGAATTCTGGGAAGCCTTAAGTGGGGGAAATGTATCTCATGTAATCCCTGGATTAGCATAGCAACCAGCTAATGGCCAGGAGTGGACAACCTTCTGTGAGTTTTTTGTGTCCATTTAACCTGAGGCAACTTAGTGGGTGGACTGGTGGTGTGAGTTGAGAGAGAGGGCAGTCTCGGGCCACCAGCTGCTGGGTGGCTACTCCAGAAAAAATTCAAGCTGCGACCCGTCCTTCCTTCCACACAAGGCTATCACTCTGATATCACTCTGAGCAGGAATCCAAATTGTACATTACATTTTGGCATTTAGGCATTTCGGGGATGCTCTTATCCAGAGCACCCTTCAAAGAGTTAGACAGTAGAATGAGGTTACATTCCTAGATAGTCTAGGAATGTAAGCCAATGGTGAGGAGTGAAAGGGATAAAGACAAAATGTATCAAATATTACTTAAATTATGTAATCTTCATTTCCAGTTATGACCCTTGAGATCATTTTGAATTTGAACCCGAGGAAATGATAGGTCTTCATTGCTATACATGGGTACTTCTCCCTTATTCCCTAGAAAAGTTAGAGAAGGTTTTTTAAGAGTTTTAGAGGTTATAGGCTACAATTAAATGATTTAAAAACATCCTTTCTATGTCAACAGTTTGAAACCCATTAAGACTGGGAGTCTCAAGCTTCCCAAAAAGTTAATGATTAAAATATATTGTAATTTATCATGGCGTCTCATGGCTAGACTAAATGACTACGTTGAACTCACATTTTGGTTTTGCAATCACTCATTGCCCCTTTGCTATATTTACGACACAGTTTGCCCAACAGTTTTTAAATTTTACTGTGTCATTTCTTGAATAAACTCCTACGGTTTTATGAGAAACACATGACATGAAATGGAGAATGCTGGTGCAGTCTTTCTCTCTCTCTCGCTTTCTCTCTCTATCTCTCTCGCTCTTGCACACACACTTGCAATCTCACACACGGGCTGATTTGGCTGATTAAACTCATGCTGTAGAGATAAAACCACAACATTCACACAAAGTTAGTTGGCATTAATCAGGCATAACTTGCGCTCTGTCTCAAACATACTCTCCCTCTGCCCCTTATACCGTGGGCTCAATAAAGTATCTATCTATCTATCTATCTATCTATCTATCTATCTATCTATCTAAGGACAACTGCATGCAAATTGGTGGCCAAACACTGTTGAGATTTGGCTCCAAAGTGCAGAAGACTCAAAGAAGCAGCCTCTCAGGTTTTCGCGCTTGAGTCGTCAAAAGTGCCAGAAGGGTTTTCATCACCAATCACCACACTGATCTCTTTGCATTCAAGCAAAACCAAGTGAAAAAAGAATATGACAGTTGGATCTAAGCTGTCCACAAACGATGCCTCGAGGCTTAAAGTGTGAGTTCGACCAAGCGTAAAATGTCAGAGCGGGAGCTTCCAGAGAGCGCTAGTTGGCAGGACAAAGTGGAAACCCAGATTCATGTGAAGGAAAGGGAGAGGACGTTTGGTTTGTACTTTGCAGTTTGTGGATGGCTCCACGTTCCTCTCAAATGTCATCCGAGACTAGTATTGCAACACTCAGACCAGAAACAGAAGTTGTAGCCTATATTTTAGCTGGGTGATTATTTATGTACCTGCCATGAATTTTGACTCAAGCTCACTGTGTACCAAAACCTCCCACTTCTCCCCAAAAACCAGATGGAACAAGGCAATGTAACCGCAAAAACATTCTAGCATTAGACTCCGTCAAGATCCTCCTATCCCTGAGTTATGAATTCACCATATGTTGTGCAAAATTATACTTGTGAATAAAAAAGGCTGAGGTTTATTTGTGAAAAGCTCTATGAGAATCAACATTACAATCCTGTTGTAATAACTCATTTTATTGGATAGTAGGTTGGATTTGCATGATAAAAACAATCAACATTTGCGGTTTTGAGAAATGATTGCTGGTGGTATCCAACACCAGCTGCTTTTCACAGGGTAGCTCATGCTAATACACTATCCTCAACGGCAGAAGCAGCATCATACGGTGGCAGAATCCATTAATACTATATTCCTATTGATACAAAAACCCCTCAAACACCATAACGTTACTCCATCAGCTTACCCTCCTCCAGCAAAGCAACGCTCTGTACTGACAACGCACCATCACTGACAGAGAGAGCCTAATCCAGTGATTGGTTTTACCTTATCACAGAACTTAAGGAGTGTACACTTCTAAGCTGACGGATTGAACCTCTGTTCGATACAGGTTTGCAAAACTGAATCTGTTGAGCCTCCAAGATTTGATATGGGTATTTAAAGCTCTGTGCGGCATTAACCGCGGAGCACAACAAATAGCCTGCCTTTTAACAGGGC
>OOFE01049375.1:55488-81778 GCA_900323365.1 Monocentris japonica
ATCCAAGAGTGGATTGAGAAGGTGAGGGTGGGCTTGGGGAGGGTGGATGAGGAAGTGGTGAGGGGATGAGGGGATGAGATGAGGTAGTATGAGGCTTGCGGTGAGGGCTGGCAAGGTCCTAACGAGTTAGTTGTGATTAGCTCCAAAGACCGACTTATGGTGTGAGTGACAACTGTACAGTAACAAATAGCAGCAGAGAGAGAGAGACAGCGCGCCACCCCTCTCCTTGCAAAGGGTGACAGTCATTTGGTCAGCAAACAGTGGATCACTGCTCTGCTCTCCTCTGTTGATGTGTGTATTTGGGTTGGTTTGCGTTCCAGTATGACTGTCAGCAGTTCAAGAGGGGTGAAAAGAGAAGTGCAGCAGCTTCCTCTGTCTGATACTGTAAAACAATAGTGCTTTAAAGTCAGAATAATCATAATTTACCCGTTTGTTCTGGCACAGTTTATAGTTTGATCCTGAATGATGCAAAATCAATGACATCAGAGCTGTTGATATTGGCGAGCAATTACGCAAAGCTGCGCACTAGCCTTGACTTGTCGTGATTTTGGAGGCGAGATTTGGCCATATGTGATCTTTCAAGACAGCATAGAGACATCATTTTTCAGAATTAACACTGAACATAAAATCGCTGCGACAGAGGATATTTTTCAGTGGACAGGCAAACAGACTGAATTGAATGCATTTTGGCACGATTCGGGAGAAGGAGTGACTGTCTGAGTTTAAGTGATATGTGAAAATCAAAACCATGCAGTCCCTTGGCCAGTAGAGATGCCAGCATTAGTGCAATGGAACCACGGTATAAGTTGCCCATGCTTACTTCATTAGGTACACAGTCTGCAGACCAGAACATCTGACACCACTAGAACAAATGGGATTATTTTGATTCAAAGTTGCCATCGTGTTGGCACTCACAGTACGGCAGGATCACTGCCAATAGTCACTGACTGTCTTTAAATGTAAACTTTCAGGCAGCAGTTTTAATTGTTGATGTTATCGTGCCAGTGTAATGATGTCATCACATGCACACACACACACACGCACACACACACACACACACACACACACACACGTGCACGCTCACCCGCTCACCTGCATGCACATACGTATATACACATATGCACACACACACACACACAATCTCACACAACAGACTCATTAATTTTCTACTGTTAAGTCGACACTGACTAATGACTTGGTAAGAGAGTGTAACCTGCATACTTCTCAACAATGTAATTAAAAAGGGATAAATTAACAGTGGACATGGTGAGAATAAGACCCCCCCCATAGACCCTGTTAATCAAGACTGGAATGATCAGCCTAACTGGGATTTAATTGCTTTCTGCTTTTTTTCCCCAACAATAATTTGGTTTGCATCGGCTACGTTGTACCATTGAAGTAAGCCGAGCCCCATTGGCCCATTAAAGGCTAAGGCACTCTGTTTTGGTGGGTGTGGGTTCAGATGGGAGGGGGTGATGGCAATGCACACAGGGTGACTCTGTCTCATGATCAGGAGTCCATGGAAGTCAGTGTGAGACTATAAAGAAAGCAGCTCCCCTCTCCAGGGTGTGGTGAGGTTTAAGGGCTTTCACATACAACTTTAAAGAGCCCAAGTTTTAAATCCTAGGATAGACTGTTAAATCACATGGGAGGCCTATTGTTTCCAAGGCTTCACATATAAGCACAGTTAACCCTCTAAATGCCACTGAAACCAGGCGAATGTATGCTCATTATAGAGTATGAGCAATCATCAGCAAGGCAGGTGTGAGTGAAATGCGTCCGTGTTCGAACATACCCTTCATGTAGCCCTGCTATGTTTAAAGTTATTATCCAATATCGTATTACGTTCTGTTGAATAAATGACTCTGACCCCCCCCCTCCCATCTGTGCGTATCCATATATGATTGCGCATGTGTTTGTATGACCACCAGCCTATTGGAAACACCCCTGACATCACTGTGTCTGGGTTTTGTTTTGTGTTTTGCTGCATGTACAAAACCATCCAGTGGGTCGAGATTGAACCTTTTTCATTAATCTATCATCAACCGTTATTGAGTCTGTCTGCAGGGCAACGTTGTGTTTTCTTCAGGCTGGGAATCAGAAATAAAACGCATGGCTGCAAAGACATTCCGGCAGGCTCTGAGAAGAAAGTGTCTTTTAGTAATAAATAGCCTAACACATTATAGAGAGGCTATACACTGAGTAACGTACATACACCAAGATAAAGTACATGAAGATTCATTTGATGCTCCTCGAAATTAATTCTCTTAATAGCTTTTGAAAGGCCTTGACACACAGACAAAAGCTAACTAGTACAAATCACTACCAATTCTCTCTCCTGTCTTTGTCCGTTTTGGTTCACATTTGAAGAATTTTGTTGAAATGAGATATCCACCATTTGAAAGAAAGTGTCCCTTGCCATTACAAGATTGTTATGACACAAAACTAAAACAAATGGTGTTCTTTAAAAGGAGAGCAGATAGCCTGAATCCATGGCTGACAACATAATTACACATTTACAGCCTGGGTCCTCTCTGTTTTAGAAATACAGAATGTTATTTTTTATTGCATTTTTGAAAATCAACTCTCTCATTTTAACTATTGACTTCTTCTTTTTCTTGCTTGTTTTCATTTAACCGCCGACTGCTCCTTTTTCCCCCAGCATGGTGTGCTGAGACAGTGTCAAAAAGTAAGATATGATTGTATCATCAGATATTGATCCCCCCCCAACCTGCTCCATTGCCTGGTATTGATTCCTCAAAGTGGTGCAGTAGGCCTGAAATTGGTCCTCGCAGTGAATTTCAGCAGCACAGTGTTTTTATTTGTCAAGAAAACATTCATGCACCACTCAGCCGTGTCCGTCGTGTCAGTAGTGTCTGAGTCTCTGTGGGCCCCGTCTGTGTTACGCTCGTCTCTCAGATGCTTTTGAAACAGACACAGTGGGTTTAAAATATCTATTCATGTGTGACTTGCTCAAATGTTTTTTTTTTATTCACTCAGTGCAGATGAGTATAAAATTACTACCTCTGTGGTTATTGGGTCAATAATGTTGAAAGTGATGAAGAAAAGAAAAAAAAGAAGCTGCTCTCTGTCACCTTAATTTGTAAATGTGAAGAGCAGTTGTGATTTAGGCTCAAACTCTAATACTGTGAAACTTCACCTCACTTCTGTCTGTAAGGACTAGAAATTGTTGAAAGCAGTGCAGTTGTCATTCAAACCTCAGTGTGTGTGTGTGTGTGTGTGTGTGTGTGTACTGAAACCTTATTTGGCCTTTAATTGCCCTTAAGCTGCTTGAGCAACTTCCTTTCCACTCATTGCAAACATCAAAGGAGCAGAAAGCTGACATCCCAAATTGGAGCAATGAACATGGAAACACGTGGTTAAAGATTGAATGAATGATCGAAAAATAAATAGATACATATTAAATAAATAAACAGATTTGAATTATTCTTAAATAGCAGTGCCCACGTGAACCTAACAACCACAATGTCCCTATGTTATTTCTTTGTTATTTTCTCAACAGAGCTTGTCATTCGTCTGACGGGGTAAATGCTCTGGGGCAATCTGCGATGCCAACGTGCTGCAAGGCAAGGATCATATTTCACTGGAAAATATGATTTCTTTTTAGAAAAGTGTCCGTCGTTCCAAAAGCTGAATTGCTCATGCGTCAGTCAGTCAGTCAACCGCTTACGCAGCTCTTATTCGATGACCGTAATGTATTGAGAATTAAGATTATATGGAGAGTTTTAGGCCTTGATCTGGTAGATGTGAACCAGGTTTGTGCTGTGATTCTGATGCTGAACGTTGCTATGGTACAGGCAATTTTGTGCTTGAATAAACCACAAAAAATGATATAATGAGATAATAAGGTCAATTGACAATCTGTAAAAGCAATCAGTATTCCCTTTTCACCCATTGCCACAACTCTACATGCAACTGGAATTGTGGTGTTTTTCTCTCTGTATGGTTATCTATGTGCTGAGTGAGTTTGGGGACTCTTGCACACGTGACAGTAAACACATTCTATAATTTCAGAAATATATGGACGTCAAGAAGGAAATTATCTCCATCCCTTGAGATGGACATTTTTAGTCTCACAACAGTGAAAGACTGCCTGCCCACAAACAGGCAACTGAGCTCTTTTACCATTCCCGCCCATAATCCTCCCATACAGTAGCTGGTTGTGTTGTGTGCTTAAGTGCTTTCACCACTGCTGATATACCTATTATTCCAAAGAACATTATTGGTTCCAAGTAAAAAAAAAAAAAAAAGATGACCCTGCTGAATCTAATGAAATCACTAATTTAATTTAAACTAATGTGCATGGGTGGCAATAGATTCAAATCTAATCTGGGCCAAAACAATTTCCACTGATTAGGCCTATTAAGTGGTAATGGAGCGAGGAGCACTTAGCATGCTAGGAGGTTAAGCACCTTTATCTAAGGCGTGGCTGCTCTTTTGTTGCCATGTTGCTAAGCTGATTGCACAGGGACGACCATCTGCCTGCTTGTGTGGTCTTCATTTTCTGTTGATGATTCCCCCAACCTGTTCATTTGTAACACTGATAGGAAATACTGATACAAGGACCTGTCTGCATATTGAATCCTGATGCAGGCACTCTTAAAAAGCATGTGTTATTTTCAACGCATCTGTGTGTCCAGTTTGGGGTGACACACATTTGTGTTCCTTTCAGGGCTCCTACACGGGTCTGGAAAGTCTGGAAATGTATAGAAAAAGAATTTGGTCATTTCAAGGCCTTGGTAAGTTTAGAAAATGCACTTAAAAGATTGGAAAAGTATGGAAAAATATTGTTGCACTGCCCTGATGTACATACAACTACACATTTTCGGTGGTTTTAGTCCCCCATCATGTCACATATTGTGATATTTGTTGCTGTGAAGAATAATAATAACAGACTGATATGGGTAAGATGACTAGTGCCATAAATTGTACTGAACACCGACCAAAATCTTCAAATTAGATCAAGTGAAATTAAGGTCTGCCAAAAGTATGGAACTTTGACATTGAAACTGTGTAGGAACCCTGAACACATCGACACAACACAAGCTGTTTTGAAAAGTAGCACACATGTTTTGTTGTCTGTTTTTTGAAAATGAAACAATCCTTTGAAAGAGTGTAGACTTCCAGCTTTTGCTGAATCAGTGTCAGAGAGAGCTTTATGTATTAGAATCCCCCCAATGGCAATGGCCTCTTCGTAGCACTTAAATACTAGAATAAGCTTTCATCGTCTTTTGATGTGTGACTGATCTGCCGACCAACACTACCAGAAGGCATTCCTTAACCAGAGCGCTGGCTGTGGATCCTTGCTCTTTGCCAGCTGAATGCTCACTGCCACGGCACGTTTTCCTCTCACTCAGAGAAGGCCTTGACACTTTTCTGGCATGTATGAAGAATGGATCACAGGGCATAAAAAAGACAATGTCCTGCAGTGTTGAAAATTTATTGCCGGACAGCTAGTGCAGACCCATATGTTTAGGAGGAAAGATGGGGCCATCCTTAGAAGCTGTAATCGAATACATCTCAATTAGTACGTTTTCTCCCAGTAATGCCTGGTTTGATTTGATGGACTAAAGACAGACATGCCAGACTGCCTTAAGAAAAGTATTTAGAGCCGACAACATGGTTTTCAGGTTGGCTGTGAGAGTTGTTTTTTCCCCAAAGAATTTTTAATTTAGGCCTAATTCTTTAAAATGCATGAAATGGCATAAAATGATATAAAACATGCATAATTACTATTTTCTTGATTGGACTAAAGACAGAAAGGATTCCTGCGTTGGAAGTCTTTGCCATAAGAGGAGCTATTCCAGCATTGAAAGAAAATAAAAGAAGCTATTATTGAAATGATTTAGATTCATACTTAACTAATAACGAATGAAACTAAACTAAAAACAGAGATGAATAAGTCAACCTGAATTGCACTTTTCTAGAGATTTCAGATTTTTTTTTACTTTTTTTTTTTTTGTATTTTGATATCACAGGCAAATGCCATCTTCTTTATATTAGGTTTTGTATATTTTGTTCTTCTACGAATTTGGTTGTCAGGATTTATAATCCCACAAAAAGGGGAAGCTATTCAAGGGAACGACAGGGTGATGGAGGTGCAGTTCACACAGCTACAGCAGGTATCAGACGCCATCTACCGGCTGCTGACGGTATAGCGACGTCATGCTTCACCGAGCTGATAACCGTGAGATGCACATTCCCGCACTGAGCGCTGATTGAATCGAAAAGATATGAATTGTCTGGAGCTTGACGTGCATGGTGAAGACCTAAATGTCCTCACATGTATTGTCAAATCTAATGTCTACAAAATAAAAAACTGGGCCATTTCAGAATAAAATTATCCAGGCGTGGAAAGAAAATGTCTTTGTTCTATTTTATCAAGGCTACAGCATTAAAGAGAAATGTAAGCAATGAAATGAAATGATGTACAAGACGTAGATGTAGAAAATTAGATCAAAATGTAAAAAAGATTTCCCCCTCTGCCAGTGCACCTCGGTCCTGAAGACAATACTTTTGTAATAAACATTTGATGTATTAATTGTGTTGACGGGTAGGTAGGCCTAAGATTTATCCCACTAGTGCGTTGCTACCTTTAAATAAATCAAAATCATGAAATTACATCGTGAATTTTTCCCATCACTTTCTGTCTGTCGAAAACAAAGAAGGGAAATGAATTATCAACTCACTCAAATCAACTAAACACAGAGGAAAGGTAACCAAGTTCAAACAAGTCAAAATGAAACAGAAATGCAGAATTTGAACAATATCATGTAAATTCAAGCAGCGAAATCCCGGTACCGCTATCGGTGTAGTCTCATAAGCTTTTGAGGCTGAAGCCATAGCCACAGACCAGCTGAGCACCATCATGTCTGTAACCACCAGCTTCTCAACTGACTGTACCATGTGACCCTGCGGCCTGTCTATCCAGATGGCCACTTTCTGTCTGACTATCTGTCTCACTGTCTGTCTTTCTCTCACAACCCCTCCCAGTTGAGCCGGCCGCTGAGCAGCATGGGAATTATCCCTCTGTTAGCTCACTGCTCCCTCCTGCTAAGTGGGACCGAGCTGCTGACTTACATACAGTGTGTGAAAAGGCGTTATAATATGTGTAAGTCTGCATGGATGTACGTGCGTGTGTTTGTGTGTGTGAGTGTGCACGTGTTTAAATTAGGGTTTGATTGATGTTGGGTTTTGGAGGCTGATGTGTGGTGTTCAATACCTTTATATTTGACCATTTTCATGCCAAAAACTGTTGAGGATTTGGAGTTGCCCCATCAAATTTTATTCTTGCCGGGGTGGAAAAGCTTCTGAAACAACCTCTAGACCATCATGGGACACCAAAACTCTCCACTGAAACCCATAGTAGTGAAATTCTTTTAGGGTTAGCAGCTCTTTAAGGCAGGGTGACCCACCAAACCTATTCAATGGCAGGAGAAACTCTGGGATTACTGCCTTTAAATGAAGAAATCATTTACACAAAAGCATTTAAACAAATAAATGTGCAAAGAAAATAAAACTTCACTGCAGGTTTTACAGATTGTTTTTATGCAGCCGTGACCAGGGAGGAACCTCCATCATATCGGTGGTGGATGACACTGACTGGCCAATATATTGATCTAATACTTAAAATATAATGTCCAAATATCCACAATGAACTGCTTCATGGTAAATTATTTCTGTGTCCTGTGCAGGTACCTCGTGCCGTTTGTAGGTTATTTTTGCAGATGCCATTTGACATGACCCTGTTTTGTAAGCTGACACCATCTCTTACAGTGAAGAAGCGATGGGAGTCCTCAGGTGGGTGTCTTCCTTATTTAGGACTACACAGAGCACACCCCCGACATAGAGGATCTCCTTCAAGTCATGTTTTTATCGTGTCTGGACTTAAGTGTAGGCCACTTAACTATCTAAGCTTTCGCAGTGATCATCCCATTTATCTGGGATTATTGCAGTGAATTTACTGTTTGGTCTTCTTCCAGGCCTAAAATGTCAAGTCCAAAGTCATGTATGTAGTAGCTTTATTCGGTAAGACCTTCGCAGATCCGTCCAAAGCTGGTAGCAGTTGATCTTTGGATAGAGCATGAAATAAATAAATCCTCTTTAGCAGATCAATATTCATCCTATTTAATGCTGGATGTGAAACTGCTGGATTTGAGGTGGCAATGCTGATGTAAGCAGCAGGGCTTTGCGATTCTCCAGCAGATAGTTTAAACAGGAAGATGGATGAGTAAATGCCGATTGTCTAGGCAGTGAAAAACCTGGTAGTGATTACTTGTAATTTATACCTTCCAATTAATACGGAGAAGCGTCTGGAGTGGGAGGGGCTGCAGCAAGGCCTCATTCTGGCGAGCCTGTTATTGAAACAGGGAATGAGCTGATGACACATTTCCTGCTGTAGTTTCACAGTAATGATACTGTACACTAATGATATTAGTCGACAGTGCTTGTATAAATAGGGAGGGGGAAAATGAATTGATATAGCAGAGGGATGTGGGGCTTCATTGTTATTTTTACTCCCAGTGTATTTCATGTTTTTAAGAAGTGAGGGGACACGACCTCTGGCTGGGTTGGTTCTTGACTCCAGGGAGGAACAGCCTTTTCCTCCATTTGTAAATTTGCTCTGGCCCTCTATGGTAACAGCACTCCAGCACCTGTGGCAGAGTGTGACAGTGGAGAAACCCTGGGGACTCGGAGAGTTGGGACTGATAAGTTTGTAATACACAGTGTAAGGCCAGTTCCCATAGCATAAAATACAACGTAATTTATTGCTGAACTTTCTGTTCCCCATTGTAAAGTAGACCCCCCCCCTCACACACACACACACACACACACAAACCACCACCACCCCCCTTCAGCCTTTCAGTTGAAGGCACTCTGGTCAAATGATTTACTTTGCTTGTAGCAACTATGAATTGAGGGCTGAAGTCTGCAGAATCCCCCATCTCATGTTGCTTTGATAGATCGCCGCAACAAGCAAGCAAATAAATAAAGAGATACTTTTGAGGAAAAAGATATCCAAGGTGCTCCAAAATATTCTACTTGGCTATTGATTATGAAAAGTTAAAAACTGTGCCCAACACGTTTCGGCCTCACATCTGTCCTCAGGGTGAAGAAGCTTTTAACTTCTCATAATGGACAGCAAATAGAATAAAGGCTTTTATCCTCTTTTGGAGTGCCTTGTTCTCCTTTTCCTCATGACTAACATGAGCATCAACCCTACTATCTCTGACATTAGTAGTTTTCCAGCTTCCTATCTGCTTACTTTTTAATTTTTATTTTTTTAAATGCGCAGATTCTGCGTTGTGAAATGTGGTTTTCAGCTTTTGGGACTGGGACTCACTGGATGCCACACGTGTTAAAGTATTTTAAAAAGACACAAGCTGGCTTGCCCTTCTCATGTACAGTTTAAGAGTTAGTCCTGAGGATTACTATAAATCATACAGCGATGTTCTAATAATAAGTAGGGCTGTGACATGGTGGCAAAGAGACCTCAAAATATAAATATTAGGCCATTAAGCTTGTCTTTGCCAATCCTGGATTGCGCTGATGACCTAGTAGGTACAAAATCTATTTTTCCACCAACCCATATGTAGCCAGTCATGATACCCATATGGCTGACATACTGCAGCTGACATGGATACACAAGCAAGACCCATAAACCACCTGTGTTCCTATTGCAGCCTCTCCAAATAACACAGTAGAATACAAAATGGTGGTTGAGATATTGTTAACGGGAGATCATTGCTAAAGAAACAGCTTATTTTCAAGTGCATTGGCAACGTCTGGCAAAATGAACTACAATATAGACAATGGAGATGGGTGGAAACGTAAATTCATAAAAGGGAAGTGGCAGGCCACGGAAACTGCACTGGATACCAGAGAGCCCAGTGCAAAGGGAGACGCTGAGAGGGAGACTCGGCTTACTGCTACAAAGCTGCCGAGCTGGGATGTTTACCAAGGATTTCTGGCTCACGAAGCTGAAGGACTAGGAGTGAAAAGAAGAAAGGAAAGACGAAAAAGGAAGAAGAAGAAAAAAAGATATTTGGCATTTCTGACTTTTCCTCAACAAACACCCCAGGGTCTAAGAGTCTCATTTAAATAAACAAAACCAAGGGGGCTGGATCAATTTGTGGACAATAAGCTTTGCCTCGGGGCCCCGTGCTCTGACAAGCTTCGAAAGTGGCGCCGGACTGTGTCTCGCTGAGTCAGAGGTAAAAATCCCATCCTTCAACAAGTTGCTGTGAAGCGACGTTCACAGGCTTCACTGGTGGCCTCACCCTTTCTGGAAAACTTTGAAGTTAGGGGAAGCAGACTCAGGCTGCAAATAGACAAATCTCCATGTACAAAATGGCCGCTTGCCACAAAGGGTGTAGGAGCGGGGAAAAAGGGAGCTCTTGGCTGCGTGGAGTTGAGCTTGGATTGAAACCACCGTCTGGACCAGATGCAGGATTTAGAGAAAGACTGGAGCACCTGCAGGCTCTGCCAGCCAGGCCTCTGTCCTCGACCACTCCAAAGGTCATGACCTCTCCTCAGAGCTAAATGAGAAGGTTTCCATCAGATCTCCCATTTGTTATATTTCTTATAGCATTGGTAGCCTGGAAGCCTTCTCTGTAGTTACCCAATATGACCACCAGAGGGGGACCACAACACAAAGAAACAGGATATAGTGTCAATTCTTTTCAAATATCAACACATCATACATTTTTGTGTTGTTAATCTGTTGTAGTTGTTTAAGAGGTGTGTTGTGTGTATTTCCTTCCAACAGGCACAAATTCAACACTGAAACGATGCAGCATTGATACGCTGCCTAACCATCACAACTGCAAATATAGCATGTGATCTTAAAAGCAAACACAAAAACACTTTCTGTAATCATAATTGGTCTTAATATAGAATACTGGCTCCCAGATATAAATATTATTAAATACAATATTGAGATGTATGCACTTGCAAGGCTGAGTCATATTAACGGGGAAGGAAGAAATTGATCATTTATATATATAAGCGGTAAAACCTTTCTCATTCTCAAGAATAAATCTGTTCATAGGCCTTGTATATCACCGATTGAGAAATGAAATGAAATGAGTTTCAAGATCATAAAAGACATCATAGGCCATCATAAACAGTGCTATAATGATATGAACTGCTCTCAGACCAGTGGTCAGTTGTGATGCGTCTGCCAGACCACTAGAGACTGAGCTGCATCCACAAAAGAAACCATTTATTTGGTCAAAAAAGAGCAGAAGGTATTTCAGACAGATCATTGCATTGGACATGGTGTTGTGCATATAACACCATAATAAGCTATCTGCTTTTCTTTTCTTTTCTTTTCTTTTCTTTTCTGTAGTGTTGATGTAGTGGTGATGCATTGGCCTACACATCCAGATTTAATTTCATTACAGACTTTATAAATAGATGATGATTTTATCCAGTGAATGACCAGGAAGGGTGTGACTGTGTCAGGTTACATGGCTGTTGATGGGCACATGTTGTGGGGATATACCTGTGGCATTCTGGTTACGGGGCTGTATCTCTGTGTACAGTGCTAGCCTGCAAGGACAGCTACTACCTACAGGCCACTATATGTGCTACAGACAGACAAGTAATGTTCCACAGAGATTTGTTAACCATGGAGTTGTTTATCTATGATTGTCAAGAGTGTCACTTATATAGTGGGAATTTAAGCTTTAAGTACAAGTACATTGGGCTGCACAGATCTCTGGTGTCAGGCTGCCAGGCTTGTACATCGCTCCTCATCAATTGTTTGCAACTGAGGAGAGAAGTGCCACCCACAGGATTGACTGATATGGGTTTTCGTCAATATTTTGTGCCAATATTCATTATTTTTAAATTTGATCATTTTTCACCCCCAGAATTGTGTTCTTGTCAAGGTGGAAAAGCCTCTGAAAGAGCATTTACACCACCACATGACACTAAAACTCTCCATTGAGACTAATGAAATGAAAAGAGTAGGGTGGCCCACCACACCTATGGTAGGGAAACTCTGGGATACCTTTGTGCCTTTAAATGAAGAATTTATTTACAAAACACTATTGAGCAATTAAATGAATAAATGAAAATGTGCAAAAATAAACAAAAATTTTATCGCAGGTTTTACAAACTGATTTTATGTAGCTGTAGTGATGAAGAAACCTCTATCGTACCGGAGGTGAACGACATGACCGGACAATTTCCAATATTTAATAAAAAGCCAAAATTGGCCTAATATGTTGGATGTATCAAATGGATATATCGGTCTAACCCTAATCCACACACACGCACACATATACACGCACACACACACACACGCATGCACACACACACATAAACGCACATGCAGACACACAGACATCTTATGCATTATGAAATAGACACACATAGGCTCTTTACTGTGCTGTGGATGCAGGCCTGTGTTCCAATGGTAAATTCCTAAACTCTTTGTCATCAGTGATGAACTTTAGAACTGGCCTCTCTGCATCTTATCTACCCTTCATTGTTCAGCCAGGGGTCACCCGGGGTCAAAGACAGCTAGCTTGTTTGACACACTGTTCCACAACCTGCGCCGCCAAATCTTATCAAGGCATGGCTGACGGCTCCACAATATATAAGTGTCCATAAAAGGTTAGAGACCTTTGCAAAATTAGTCAGATAGAATGAAAAATATGACATCGCTGCCAAGATGGGACAAAAAAATGTGATACCAACACTTGCGCTGTCCATCTGCGGCTGTCTCTGCTGTCAGGTATGTACTAAAAATATCGTCCATTGTTTATCAAGGAACTGAATTAATGTCCCGGGCTTCAATTGGATTCGCTGGAGCAGATTAACAGAAATAACAGATTCAGCAGGAATGATAAACACAATTTTTTCCCAGCCTCTGCAGTGCAGTCCCATGGAGCATTAACACAACCATAAAGCACAAAGAGAGACCATGTTTTTTCAAGCAGAGCTGACAAGATATGCAGTGGTAGTGATTTCACAGCACCATCCCAGAATATTGACATGTGATAGACAATTTATCACTGTTGCCTGGACAAAAAAAAGTTTATCTGCAGATTAAAATCTTTTTAATTTTTTTCATTTTCATAATTTTCCCTTTGGGTTTTAACAGGTTACAAGGGCCAAGGGTCACGCAACTCATTCAGTATATACAGTACATGACCATGAAAACTTTCAATTCAAGTAAGGGAAAGAAACAAATACCAAAATGTGAGTTATGTGGTTTCATCCAGCAGCACCACGATGTTCTCAAGGTGAGATTTGTGTCTGCCAATGACAATTTACAACTGTGAGTCAGGTAAAGGCCTTTTATCCAAGACTGAAAACTACTCTGGACAACCGAAATCCATGACTCAGTGTGTTTTTCCTGCCACTTTTACAGTACTTGCACTTGCCCAGTTACTGTTGGTCCTCCCAGGGTTGGTCTACTATATAGCTGCAAGAACTGTCAACTCTCACTTCCCAGTTCATTTACAAAATGCAATCCATTTTAAAACAAAGAAAAATCTAAAATAAAGAGGACCCAGTCTGTTTAATTTACCTGCCTACTATCCTATAAAAAGGTATCTTAAGGTATTAGTTATTGATATCACACATGAAAACAAATAATATGAAAAACAAAAAATACCTACTAATACCTACAAAAGTGAAGGTATTAGTTTTTTCAAATGGTGGAAATGAAAAAAATGAAACTCTTAATTTCTTTCATCCCAGGACTTCCTGAAATGTTCGGCTCAGACATTGTCCTGCTGTTCCCTCTTCCCATAGGGGACTTTCCATCCCATCCCCGCCACTGAACGAGCTAGCGTAAGCCTCACTAAGTCACTCTTAGCTCCACCGCCTCATCTTGTTTAAGCCAATTCATGCTGAATAAGACCATGCTAATCTGGGGTTTACGATGGGACTAACTAACTTGATTTCTATCCTCTGTTAACCTGAAAATGCTGTGGCCAACTGGACTCATCACTTGGGGCTTTCTGCCGTTTCTCTTCCCAAGACAGTGCATCCATATTTTCATCTCAAGTTGTCCTGTGGCTCTGTGTTGCTCAGCTGGAAGGGCCTGACATGAACACTGGCCAGAAAACAGGCGTCACTTCCCACAGCTTCAACTCAATCGCCTATTACCACCACAACCTTTGTATATGGAGGGAAAGAGAGAAACCTCCAGTGAGATTCAATGCTAGACCAGCAGGGGCACAGATATGGTTCCAGAGGCAAGGGACTTAACCATATATTCCCATTTATTCTATGCTATGAACATAACAGAGGAGCATATGATGAGTGAAGCCTGGAGGGAAAACACATTGCTTGTTCCAGTGTATTTATTGTTTCTCCAAAGAGACATGATAGACATTTTTAAAGAAATTAATTGAATGGAGTCTGAGGATCCTATTATTCCTGCTCTGCACAGGCCATCTACATCTTATAATAACAACAAAGATAATAATAATAATAATAATAATAATAATAATAATAATAATAATAATAATAAACATAAAAACTTTATTTGTACATCAAGTTACGGCAGCAAAAAACAAATACAGCAAATGCAAACACCAGAAAGAAAAAAGCAACAACAAAAAGAGAATGACCATATTGGACAACAAACAAATCAATTAAATTGCAAAATCATAATGTTAGCAGTTAAAAGCAAGTGAGTTTTTAATTGTGTCTTAAAGGAAACTAAAGCTACTTGTATTTCCTCAGGTCAGTTGTTCCAAAGTTTAAGCCCCCTCATTGTAAAAGCTTTTTTGTGCAATGGGAGATAAAGTCTCCATTATATAAACTGGGACTAAGCCATTTATTGCTTTAAAAAATATCTTTAAATTAATTCTCAAACCAAGTATAAGCCAATAAAAATTGGCTACCATGGGGGTTGTATGCACTCTCCAAGACCTGATCTGTGCGGTACTTTGGCAGACAGAGCTTTGGCAGCCTTAACAAGGAATCTGAGGTTGATGAAAACCTGTCATCAGGAATCCTCAAATTCAGGCCTTGTGCTGTTTGTTGCTGTGGGACACTGGACATCTATCAGCAACTGTCTACATGGTGTGATGCATGGCAGGACTCTCTACCAAGAGCTAAATGCACAAAAGGTGAAACAGCCTTTGATGCTGTGCAGTTCAATCGCCGATAGATACAACACAATAGTGTTTCAACCTATAGCCAGTTCATGAAAGCAGCAGTAACAGGGGTTTGTTTGGAATAAATAGAAGAAGAACTGAGTAGTTAGCATGAGCAGCGATAGCCACCATAGCTGAACAGACAAAGAAAATCCAAGGAAAAAGACGTCACATTACTGGACACACTGTTTGATTGACAGGTGATCTCTGGGAAGTACAGTGAGAAACGCCACAGCAATGAGGCTGAGCATCAAAGATGTTGCAAAAATCAAAACAAGACTAGGTGTCCCTACTGATGGGTGACACCAGCTTCCCCATCAGTGTATTCAAGCATTCTTGTTGTGGAACGTGTGACATTCAGGACCATTTGCTCTTCCTGAAGTTTATATTATTATATTATATATTCCAAAACTGAAGCTCCACAAAAATGCTGATGAAGGTTTCCAGATGAAGCACAGAGAATCATCTTAGACATCGTTTCTACAGCTCTTTACAGATTCACACAAAACTAATCCACACAAAGTGCCCACCATCACTCGAAGATACCTCCAAAAATGCGGTTATCAGTCGGCCCCGGTTGAATACAGTCAAAGAAGGCCTTGCTCTCTGGTCCTTATCTCCAGACTCTTCAGTGTGGGTGAGTGTGTGGTAGGGGGTGAAGGGGAGAAGATGGGAGATGCAGATGGGAGGAGGGGGCTGTAGAGGGTTGTGTTGTGTATGGGCACTGGAGCCCATCATGACTGGACATTGTCAGGTGGGGTCAGCGGTGAGGCCGGCCTGTGGGTTCACCAGGAATGTAGCCTTCTTATCAGTTGTAGAGGAGCTCTAGACCAGCAATGCCTCTGTAGGAAGATACAGACGGGGCCTACAGCTTATTTTTCTAGCCCTGCTTCGCTCTGGTTGGCAGATTTAAGGCCATGGTTCAGATACTGAGTGACTCCAACTGTCCTGGAGGGGTGATTGAGGACATCTTTCCCTTTTTTATCTCTCCTCCTTCCTTTCTACTAATATTTTGATAGATTTATATCAAATACCAATAACAGTTCGATTGTTCATCTACCAAGACGGTAGCTACAGAAGCTTAAATATGCACTTGAGGGATTCTGAATTAGTTGCATATGTGAGGGGATTTAAAACTGTTGTCATGTGAATGTAGAATCCAGAGTGACTCTCAGGTAGCCTGCAAACCCTTCCAAAAAAGGGTCCATGAGTAATTGAGAAGGTGAAGAATGTAGTTGATTGTGTTTTTATGTAGTTAGTGTTTGAGTCTGTGGACCTTTCTGGATGAAAAATCTGTATAAAGATACAATCAACTGCATTCAAGAACATTTTTTCATTGCTTATTTAAGCTTGAATTTTACCATTCTCGATATATTTACCTTTGAAATTATTAAAGGCTGTTATTTACGTATTACAGTCCAACCACTGGAGTCAACCACTTTTCATGTAGGCTTATGTGATTCATTGGATACAATTTAAAAAGGCTAAGTTATGTTATTTCCAGGTTGTGAGCTCGTAATTTCAACCTCTTCTTCATGACTACACATTTGGTTCCTACACTGCATTAAGGACCAGAACAGTTGCACATCCAAATCTTTCCATTCATTTTACAGTGTCAAGCAGCACAATGCAAAACTTTGTTCTCAAACAGTTGAGCCAGTTGAATCTGAGCTTGAGGCGAGAGAGAAAAGTTCTCTATCTTCATGAAAAATCCTGCAGGATTTGCTATAAGCTGTGAAGTTGCTGCTCTCCGAGTGCCTCTCTCTCCTGGGCAATTTCTCATCCCATAATCCTTTGCTCTGTCCATTCTTCTCCTCCTTGGCAAACCTGGCCAATGAAAGACCCTAAGGGGGTGACTGATAGGGGGTGGGATGAACCAATTACCGCAGTGACGACTGAAGCCCTCCCTCCAAACAGTCGAGTCACTAAGTCACAGACTTGTTGCTCAGTGGGAAGCTAGCGCTAGTGGATTAGCGCTATAGCAAACATGCACAAGGGCCAACACAGCTGGAAGCTTTGACCCCACAAGAGGGGGGAGCAACACCTCCGTGTGAACCTCATAAAAAACAGGCCATGAGTAAAAGGAAGCCTCCTTGTAGGACTGGTGTGGTGACACCGCTGGGTGGCTGTGACCCGTTTCCATGGCGCTGAGAGGTTGACAAACCCAAAGTAAAGCCTGCAGCTCAGAGAAACCAGACTTATATATTGACCTAATCTGATCTCTTCCATAAAATCATCAGCTTTATAATAGGATTGGGCCTGAGTGATAGCACAGGGAAGTCTATATCAAACAAATGGAGTTGTTCCATTGCACAAATACCATGCTGTACCCACACTGGGCCAACCGAGGGTGTGGAACTACATCAGCATCCTTTAGTTTTCCACTGGAAAATTGAGCAGGTGTGGCTTTTTTGTGTAGAAACATAATGATGACATCTTTGTCAACCGGTACAAAATGGGTTTGGATGGTATTGAGTCAAGATCCATCATCATCTTCTGAAACTCGACAGAAAGATGAGCTCGCTCAGTTCAAAATTCATTTTGGAATGCGTCCCATGCATACGATTGAATACGAGTCACTGTAGGACACTGAAGTAGATGTTACTAGGTACATTTGGATGAGAGCTTGACAGACTGATTTGATGGGGAAGGTTATGAAATGTTTCTCTTTGGCTCTTCTGCCAGAAACCAACAATGGCATCAGTCACCTTCAAACCATTATCAGTGTGTATAAATGACGGTCATCTGTTTATTGCTGCTTTCAGGTACACACATGCCGATGTCTCCTCACACTCTTGGGGCTTTCAAGGCATCTATCACTGCTGTTGTGGGAAAAAAAAACATGAATGTAATTCTGGTGTTTTTTCATTTGAATTCAAATTTTACTTGGCCATTTAAGTCCTGAGCGAGGTTCATGAGCCTTGAGCCCTTGAAACTTGTTAAAACCCCAATAGTATAATAATACATAGTCATCAGTGTGTGCGACAGTAGCGTTATGTATGTCATATGTATGTAGTTGTAAACATATATGGATATATATCAGGCCAATGCAATTGCATATGTATACATGTCACATTACATGCCATGTCTGTCTGGAAGTACAGACAACAAATTACTCCAGACAACATACCTATCAGCATCACTATAAACAAATCGCCACCTAGCTGACCCCAAGAGACAAGACATCCAAACATAGGAAGAAATGTGTATATTAAAGACACACACACACACTCTCTCTCTCTCTCTCTCTCTCTCTCTCTCTCTCTCTCTAATGACCATTACAGAGATAAATGAAAGTGAAGAATGCTCATATACGCTATGTTTTATATATTCATATGAAGACCCTCTAAAACATAATGGTTACATGCACACAAAACAAGGCTTTACAATGACATTATTCTAGTATATTAATCCATGAAAAATGCATGCAATAAGATAATGTTAAGTACATTATCTTATTGCATGCATTTTTCAAGGACGTAACAATGAAATTTAAGGGCAAAGTATACAACCATCATGCACTTAAATGGTTGTTGTTGTCTCATTGAATGGTAAGGTGATATTTTATCATATATAGGATAATATGTTGTATTATTTACTAGTAGGCCAAGTGTTTCCATACCATTTTGTTTCATCCACACCATCCTGGCATGTTTAAATTGTGTACAAATCGTATCCAGTCCATCATTCAAGAGTGTGACTCAGTTTTTGTGCACTTGCACTACTTTTCCATAGGTTAATAATGCAGATTAATATAGTGAAAGTGAAGTGGAATAAAAACCTACTCTTGCAAAATGATTGATTGCACAAAAAAATAATTATAAATAGTAACTCATGTCCACGGTTGGTACGGTTACAGACTGGATCCTCTATTTTTTAGAAAGATTGAATCATGAATTTATGGTAGCGATGTTTTTCCACAGAACTGTTATTCCACTGAACTCGTCACATGGTCCTCATGAAAGTATTACGCAAGGCGATGCTGACGGACATAAATGCCTGATTTAAACATCTAGTATTGGGTCCAAAAGTGGCCCATAATTCTGAAGTGTGTTGGCACTGTGAGGCCACCGTGTCGTGAGTCGGGAGCCTGAGCGATGAGCTGCAGAAGCGCCAAGGCTGGGCTCGGCAGAGGCAACGAGGGCCTCATTTGTGACTGAGTGGGTGCTAGAACGCCAAGCAGAGAAGTGCCGGGTCACGGTAAAGGTTAACAAAATCAAGGCAGGGAATTTACGAGCGACCGTGCTTCACAAGCGATGTCGCCAGCAGCAAGGGGGGAGTGTAAAAGACAAGGCTGGATGAGGGATTACAGGGTGTGTGCGAGTGCGTGTGTGCTTGTGTGTGTTTGTGTGTGTTTTGCAGTGGGATCCTTGCCTGCTTTGCAAGTAACACATTGTGACAGAATGATGAGGGTCCCTTAGTGTGAATATGTGTTCACTTCACACACTGTCGGGCTAGCTGCACTTTGTAAACTGACTAAAAGCAGCTGGACCTTAGGCAGCATGCAGTTCATTAGAGTCTATAGACACTGACTATTATCAGTAGTTAGTAGTATCACATAAAGGCTGGTCTGTCTACATTTAGATAATCCAAAATAACTCCATAGAATACACAAACAAGTATATGAAACAGATTACAACCACAATGCTCTTCAAAAAAAAATCAGAATCCCAGTGTCTGCATAACTGCGTTCACACTTTAACTAAAACATGTGCTGAAGAGTTGAAGCATCATGTTGAAGAGCTTCCTCAAACTCAGCAGCAACGGCAACAAGGATTCCACTACACAGACAAACTATACACACCTGGGAGAGCTCCTAAAAATTACCAGGCTGTGATGGGTCAGGACCCATAGGCTCTGAGCTGATGAAAAACTTGAAAAACTCTTCCGCCATCCTGATGTAAACATTCCCCATGTAAGAAAAGAAACTGCTGTAAATCTTGTAACTCAAATGTCTTCATTTGAGTTTCAAATGGTCCTTTGCAGGTAGAGCAAGTTTCATGACCCTAGATCCGGTGAAATCCATTTAAAATCCATGATAAATTTCCAAAAATGTGTGGCTTGAAAATTAGGCTGTTTCTGGATTCCAGAAAAAATGACTTTTTGAGGGTGCAAGGTCATCTGACAGCAGAGCTATTCTTTTGTGTGCTATCTGCAGACAAGGTAACATCTGTGTTATATATGCCCCTTTTAAAATACCATCTGGTGTTCTCGTGTCGTTTCTTCAGAGATTCATTGGCGGGTGAAGCTGCCTTTGTTAGTGTAAGAATGAATTAATTTCACCCTTTTTTCCAGACATTTCATTTGTTCACACCAGCCTGCACACATCAACTTTTGTAATGTATGGAACCTTTATTTAACCAAGCAAGAAAATTAAGAAATACATTCTTATTATTAGATTCCTTAAGATGACCTGAATAATATTTTCAGTTGATCCAAAGGGATCCATTAGGCACTTTGGGATTCCTCACTAGAAATAAAACATCCTTAAAGGGTTCTTTGAGGAACTGTAGTTTGTTCATGAACTCTTTATGAAGAGGTTCGCCAAGCAACTTTCTATCGGGGATTTCCCCGGGGATGCTATCTGAATACCCCCTTACTTACATTTTAGAGTGTGAGCACAAATGTCACCCTATCAGTTAGCTATTTATCTGTTTTTCATGAAATTGCATCATGGGCTTTGAGTGGCTTTCACAGGCCGTCGGGTCTTGAAACTTGCCCTACTTGCTAAGGATCACGTAAACCTTCAACTCAAGTAAAAACATGAAAATCACCTCAATTTGAGTGACTAGGTTTTTCTGTGACGGCTGCAATATTTTCATGTTTAGAGAGTTTAGCAGCATTGTAAAAGTTGTACGTGTAAAAGCTGTATTCTAATCACATCAAGTCTTTTTATTATTACCATTTCAAACTTTGTCATTATGAGACATTCCTCTAATCATTGTATAAACAGTATCTAAATTGGAGATACTGATGTAGCCTATGCACTTGTGAACAACACTTCCCACACACACACACACACACACATTGTACAGATAAGATGACTTGTCTGTTTCATGGCTGTCTATAAGTGGAGTAGGGGCCCTAGATTTTGGGAGACAACATGGCGATAGGACACTTCATCACGGTGGTTTGGGGAAGGTTCTCAGCTCTCTCCCCCACTGATAGCTCCAGTTTGTCTGGAAGATGTTATGCTTTGTGATAGTCTGGCTGAATCATGGATTTGTCTCCTCAGACCAGTTGGAACCCATACAGTGTATCAGGTTCTAGCAGCATGTGGTTTCAATTTGATCCCTCTCAAAAGTGCTTTCATTTTTCTTGTTCAGTGTCTTACAGTGCTAATGCTATTATTCTATGTGTTATCAAAGTAAAAGGGGATGAGTACTTGTTTTCCAACCAAGTATATGACTACGGATCGAATGATGTATAATGTATAATGTTGCATCACATGTTGGCTCCCTGATTGATTTCTTACTGGCATCTTTTTTTCCATCGCCACATGTGAAGACATTCATCACTTTCACATTTAACAACACAGAGCATTGAGTTTCCTCTTCGTATTTTTACAAAGCTACCCATGAGCTTAGTGCACAGTAGGCATCAGTCTGCCCGTCCATCTAGCCAACTGTGGTGCTGATGGTTTGTCTAATTCAAGCAGCATTTTGAGTTTCCAAAAAGCCGTGGGGGAGAGTCTGTGGCTGACGGCTCCACCCTGGGCTGAGCACCATCCATCTCACCCCTTTCCCTTCCCATCGCCTGCTGCCCCTCCGCCGAGCGCCGCCCCACTTGAGATCCATTCGGAGAGCATATTTGCCGGATGACAGTGCGCTCTGTGTACCATCCATTATGGCGAGGGCAGATACATTGTCATCGGGAGCCTCTCGCGCTGGCATAAATCCACGGTCAACAGTAAGTCTGGGTCAAGTGATTTATACACAGGGGCACGTACGGACATGCACTCGCTCTCCTCGTCTGCAGACATATACACAGAGGCATGTTCACGCACACATCCGCCGTGCAAACGCCCCGGGGCAAACTATGGAAACCTGTTACTGTACTCACAAGGGCTGTAATGGGAGTCTTGTTTAAAGTACAGAGGAATCTGGTCAAAGTCTGGCGGAGGTCAGTTTTTGAGGAACTGCAGAGACTGAAGGGAGTGAGTGCTGGGCCCTCGCCTCCTCCTACCCCTCTCCTATGCCGCAGACTCACTCAACGCGAACGCACACATTAACACACATCCGCATTGTGTGGAAGCTGAGAGTTGCAAGGCAGGGGAAGATGAAGTGCTAAGCGGGTTGACTGTACTTGACCGTAATCTCTGGATGAGAATTGAGGAGATGCAGTGTGTGGAGGCTCACTTGTGACAGTCTTTAGAGCCCCTGGTAATACAAACGCATTACAATATTCCAGAGAGGACCATTTCAGATGAGTCAATTGCTTTGCTCTCAAGGCCACAGTGATGTAAAATGTGCACATAGCCACATGTAACACCACAACCGGAGAATTGATACAACATTTAGTCAATAAATGGGTGTACACCTATGCTGTATTTCATCAATGAATCTTACCGATTGAAAACAACAGTATAGAATGCAAGCGCTATCGTCTGAATGAGGATCTAGTTGGTTTATCCCAAAATAAAGTCATTTCCATCATAACAGAAGTGCTATGGCCAGACTAAGAAGCAGAATCGGCGCCCTGTCAAAGTCACATCACGGCAGTGGGATGGAATGATCCTTCTGTTATTCTGCAATCTCTGATCTTTGAAAAATACGTCGGACAGTTGCTTGTCTTAGCCATAGTCCTTATGGCCACCCTGTCGTACATCATCAGACTTCAACAATATGGACTTCTGTTGTGGAGATTAGCCGCCAAGCTTTTATTTTGTTAAGGGATCACGGTCTTTCATGTTCTTACCTAAATATAACTTTGCTCCATTGCAGGTTTGACATTGCTGCTGCAGGTGGTATTTCATTTATGAGCGCACTCAAGACCAAGAATGCCTCAGCTTGACCACTGGGCTTTGGAGGGATTATCTCATGAATTTGTGTTTTACAACAGCTGTTAGTGAGAAGTCACCAGGGGTCTAAAAGTGGAAGCGAAAGCCCTCCGCCAATTGCGCTGTATGGTCACTTTCATTTTTTACTTGTTTGAAAACCTGCCACTACCCCATCTATCTTGAAGCTTGGTCTATTGTCCTGCCTGCTTGGGATCACCATTTATAGATGCTGCAGGTATTGATAGACATGGAATGGAAAAAACACTCGACAGTGAGTGCAGTATTGTGGGTTAGTGTGGAGGTCATATCAAACTACGTCCAAATTTAAATGTCCTTAACCCTGTCTCCCTGAGAGCATCATGTTAATCTTGTGCATGTCTAGATGTATAAGGATCTCTTACAAGACAGCTATGCGGCACTTCTTAGGTCATTGGAGATTTTGATTTACGAGGCAGGAGGGGCCACGATTGACAACCTGCTAATGCCCACTCGGACGCATGGATTGCCAGCTCCATTCACAGGAGGCCAGCAGACCGGGGCTAAATGAGACAGAGTTGGAAATGTCACCTGCATGCACAACCTTTTACACCACACAATACGCCTGAGCCTTTCTCAGAACTGTAAACTCTATCTTACACGCCTCTGTCCACTTCCATCAATGGCTTATGGCAGAATCCCACCACTGACACCAACGTCCCCCCACCTCATTGTAAATCAAATTGCTGTCTGGGCCTTACAACACTGGAAGGCAACATATGGGAAATCCCCCGTACTGCGATATACCACTGGAGGTCCAACAAGACCATTAAGGTCACAGGCTACGCTTGGCAAACTGCCTCTGGATTTTTGTTACATGGAGTGGAAGGAAAGAGGGAGCCATGCACCAGGCCCCCCTTCAAACTGAAAAGCCTTGTTGACAGAGTTTAAATAATCGAAAGCGAATTGGCCCCCTAAATGAATATGGAGTTTAAAAAAAGAATAAGCCCAAGTCAACCCTAAATCCTGCTTCTGATCCTGCCCCTGAAATTGCTTAGCCAGAGAATGAAGTGTGTATATAGCTCCTAATCTGTTACCACTGTGGGGAAAAAAACAAAAAAACAAGATAAAACCAAAGTGATAACTGCCATATAATACTACAAGCAAATATAGGTTTACAGGTTCATCCGTATTAAGCTTATGATTATATAGTATTTTGATTTTTCTCACTTGATTTGAAAGTTCAATGACCTTTTACGTGTTGAGTGAGGCTCATGACCCTTGGGCCATCGAAACCTGTTAAAGGTGCAAGAAGTAAGGTTTTTACTGCCCCATAGCACAAAATAACTATAATTATATATATATACGGGGGGTTGATAGCGTTGTTGATCAATACCAGTGACTCAATGATTTCTTCGCCAGGCACTGAGATTTCTGGATTTCAAAACTGGAATTTCAAGACACTCCCATTCTCTTCCCCCATCTACAGACAAGACATTGCAAGACATTTCATTCTCAAGACAAAATAGCAAATAACAAAGCTGTATTATTGTTAACATATAGTATACAGTGTTTTGCATTGTGATACATTACTGCTTCACTAGACATTTCTGTTGGAGCTCTGCTCTCATTAGCTAGCTTACTCCTGTCTAAAATGTGACTGTGGGAGGAAACCGGAGCACCCATGTGAACGCACAAGAATTAAACCCTCGACCTTCTTGCTGTGAGGCGACAGTGCTAACCACTGAGTGTCGATTCCGTGGTTGTCAACAGAGGTAGATAAAAGTCATAGATTGCTTAATGCCCCTTTAAAATCTCATTGTAGAACTTTACAAATGCATGTGTGTCAGTGAGCAAAATAAGCATTTTTATGTATATTCCTGAAAACTTTTTGCAGATATGTCTTTTTTGCCCAACAACAGTGCCTATGTCTGGAGCACTTGGCCTCTGTGATGTGCCTGGCTCGGTGCATGCTGATCTCTCTCCGCACACACACACACACACACACACACACACACACACACACACCCTTGCCTCCTCCCCCAGGGAAACATTCCCTGAGTAATGAGACATAGCTGGGCCCATGTTCAACGTCCCGTCACTTAATGTGACATGAATCTCCCTTGCTATGTGTGATCGATCTATTTATTACCCTGTTTATGTAAAGCCAACCAAAGTCTCCTGACATGGGCTTTCTTCAGCCTGAAATGTCAATGGCCATCACTCACTTTTTATTGCTTTTTTCTTGTCCTTTTAGATCTTGTGACATTTGTTTTGCGCCATACTGGTTGTAGTATATGAGATATAATATTGCAGCAAATCTACAGGTATATATGTACTTGCGTATCTACTGAATTCCATGATATTTGCCAATAGCCAGGAATGAAAGTCGCATAATATGGGAGGGGTGCAAACCAGGTCATTGTATTTTCAGTCAGTATTACAATGAAAAATGTTTAATGACCAAGATATTTAAAAAAAACTTCTCTAATTCCACATAGACTACAATGTAATAATATTGTTTGACTGTATCAATCATATTTTATTGAATATCTGCAATAAAATCATCTCATTACATAATGTTTGGGAAAACAATTGGCTTTAGCATGGAGAGTACAGTGTGATCTCACACTGTTCCCTTGCGTTGTTTTTCCTATACCTGTGTGTGTCAGTATGTACTGTGTTACTACATATGTTGTTGGTATGTTGCTGCGCTAATACCAACAAGACAAATTGCTGTACATTTATTATAATCTGATTCTGAATACTGAGCTCAGTCTTTGAACAAACGTTCTGTGACTGTGCCTCTGTAACCTGCCAGTAATCTGAGTGGTGTCTTTGTGCTCTAATCCTGACGTTGTCAACAGGATTCATGTCCCTGTCACCTCAGCAAGAGCAAGTGTGAGCTAACATTCCCAAAAGGCTATGCCAAACCTGAGTGGAGACTAAAATTTTCCCTATGGAGAATCTAAGTGGTAGCTACTTTGAAAAAGGGTTCAGATGAGTGTGCAACATTAGACTGGATCAAACTGACGGGGGCAGAATTCATACAAGTACATTTTGTTGAGGGCTACTTTTTTTCTTTGAGCCTATAACAGCAGTTCATGCAGCAAAGATAAAAACGTGCTGGAAATTCACATGCTTTGTCAAACACTTATTAGAGCCAGCG
>OOFE01049376.1:3188-21977 GCA_900323365.1 Monocentris japonica
TTTAATAATGCTAATATGTAATATTTGTAAAAACGTAAAATGCTATTTTATAGTAATTTTAAATATTTTATAATAATTTGTACGCTAATAATAATAATAATGATAATAATAATAATAATAATAATAATAATAATAATAATGATATTAAATACACACAGTGACAAGCTACTTACAAGCTAGGGACAATGTACAGGAACTGGTGATGGTGGCTATGGGGTTAGTAGCTACACATTCATAAAGTCCAGCATCCCTCCGGCTGGTCTTCATGATCATAAGAAGCTGCCTGCCGTCTGGGTGGGAGATCAGGTTCATTCTGTCGTCTACCTCCAGTGGTTTCCGATCTGGAAAACACACATTTAAATAACTCAGCAGCAGCTCCTGGATGAAACCACAAGGGCAACACATTATGTTAGGAGAAAACCTGATTTAAGATAAGAAGCGTTTTTTTTTAATGTTATATCTGAATAAGAATTACTACAATTAAGGTAGGGATTTTGAAAAGAACATTTTGCAACATACCTTTCATCCATGTAATTTGTGGATGTGGACTGCCAGCTGGAAGACAGCTAAGAGTGACAGGATCTCCCTCCAATAAGACATGGTCTTTCAGCTTGATGTGGAACACAGGGGGAAAATCTGATGCAGAGCGAGTAAACTGTTGGTGACTTGACAAATTCTCTTCTTTTGGGACAGACAACGGGAGGTCAGATTGGGAAGTTTTGTCTTTCTTATTCCTTGTCAAACCCCACCTGTCCCAGCGCGATCGCCTGTCAGTCTCTGGAGTGTGAGAGACTTTTTCGGAATGAATGCTAGAAGTGGATTCAATCGATTCCTTAGACGCACCAGTGCCTGTCTGTTTAGCTAGCTGATTCTCAGGGATGCCCATACCTTTGAGTCCACGTCCCTCAGATTGGCAATGACGATGGCGGGTAAACAGAGGGGTTCTCTTTCCTTCTGACTTTGCCTCTGCTTCCCCTCTTCTCTCCTCAGACTGACTGCGGATTTTTGTGGATATTCCTGACACCTTGTTCTCAAACTTCTGTCGCATTGCCAGGACAGGAGAATCACTGACCTTCTTGAGGTCCTTTTGTTGCAGCTCTTTCTGAATACCCTCAGCTCGCAACTTGGCCTCTTTATCCTTCCTCTCCTCTGACTGGGTTCTTATTTTGGCAGAGATTCCTGCCACCTTGGACTCAAACTTGCGCCGCATAGCAAAAACAGATGATTCTTCAGCCTTCCTTTGTTCTTTCTCATCTAATTGCCTCTGTGCCCCTGCACTGTCCAGCTCTTTCGTATCCAGGGACTTACTGCGCCCAATAGCCCAAGAAACCCTTCGTTTGCTGGCAGAAGCTTCCGGCACCTCCTGAGGCTTTTCCTCCCTTGTCTTCTCCTCTTTTGGTTTCTCAATTTTTTTATCAACAGATGACGATCTCTTGGCCCGCAAGGACAGCCTCCCAATAAGACCCAGGCCTGTTTCCTTTTCCTCTTCCCTCAAATCTTGAACAGACTTGGATTTCTCCTGAAGTCCTTTGGATACCATTTCAAGAGGTGCCCCCATTGGCCCTGGCCTGTAAACCTCTTCACCCTCCTTGCCCGCCTTCCGGCTTAGCACAGGTGATTTCTCCTCAGATTTGTTCCTGGTCAGTTTCCGAAGGCCACGGGTCAAAGACGACTCCCGTTTCTTAAACCTGGCTTCAAAGACCTCCTCTGAGTCAATATCTTTGATGTCTGTTCTGAGCACAGGGTGTCGAGGGGTGGTAGGATGATCAGGGGTGGATGATGTGGAAGCAGAACTGGGAGAACGGTCAGTAGTTGCCACTTTAGCAAATACTGCTGGATGTTCAGGTAATATGGGGGCATCTGTGGATTTTGTTTCTTTCAGTGTGGCTGTAGTGGTAACAGTAGGACTTCTGGATTGGTCACTGTCAGATTTTCCAGATGGAACTACAATAGCTTGCATAACACTTGCATATGCAGATGAAGGTTTACGATTTTGCGGTGTAACTGCAGGAGAATCCTTGTCTCTTTTTATCTCATCTTCATTAATATTTAATTCTCCATTTTCTTTCAGTTCTTCATCATCCTCCTCTATGACAATTGTAGGAGCTAGTACAGAGGGTGACCTATCTTGTGAATACAAACTAATTGATTCTGCTTCATCTGCCTTCTCTAAGCAGTCTTTGGTTATCTCATCTTTTTTAGTATTCTTCTCATCCATACTTTGTATCTCTTCAAGTTCTTTGACATTTGCCTGTTTTTGATGTTGGTCCACTCTTTCTGGGCTGGGTAGTATAAAGGAAATGCTCTCTGTAGGTGAGGCAGATGTAGACCCAAGCATTGTTTGCTCTGTTAATGCGGACATTGAGGTTGCCTCTTGGAGCTTCTTCCCTTCTATGCTACCATAGCTCATGGATGGGATCTCTAAGGGGGCTCCAAACCTCCGGTGCAGGGGCATGGGCTCAGAATCCCCCTGACTGAAGGAAGCACTTTTCTGGAAAACTTTGGTCTTTGGCGTATCCTCTCCAGGACTCTCAGAAGATGCAGCTCTGGTGAGCGTTGGTGGCCCCACTCGAGATCTCCTTAATTTGCGATCAAGAGACCCTGTTCGCCTTTCATCATCCATGCCCAGTGTTTCAAACAAGGGGCCTCGCAGGCCACTCATCTTCTTGTCCAAGTTTCCACCCCTGAGTAGCCGCTGCCTCATCAGTTCCAGTTTTAGGGCATAATCCTCCTGGCTTAATTTAGCTGCCCCGGGGCTTGGGCTGCGATTGGGTAGTTCCATGGAAACAGCCTTTTTCAGGCTTTTTTTACTTGCCTCTGAGTCCTCATTGGTGTTTCCCTCTTCTGGATCGATGTGGAGAAGCAATGCTGAATCAGCAGAACTGCCCCTCCTCATAGTAGCCCGCCTGGCTTTCGTCTGTGAATAATCTGTCTCCACACTGGATCCTTTTTTAAGGGGAGCTTGTTTTGTCTTTACCATTTTCTCCTCATCTAGGGTCTCTTCTTCATCTGTCATCCTCTCATTGGTCCCTCCTCTTGCACCTGCCACCTCCCTGTCCTTCTGTTTACTTGACCCATCAATAGTACCATTAGACCATCCAATGACATCTTCATCCCCTGGGATCTCATTAAGGGAGACCCTGGAACCAGAAAAGACCATAGACAGTGGCATAGGAATGAAGGGAAGCTCATCTACATCTTCATCTGAGTCAGAGGATGAGGAGGGTGGTGGGGAGCCTTCTTTCAGATGCCGGGCCACAGCAATAGAGATGTAGTTGGATGAGTCATTAAGGAGCTCTGGGATGGTCCGCAACACCATCTTGGATTTATAGCTGATCAGGGAACGCTGTCAAAATATCAAACAGAGGAAAGATTGAGTGAAAAGTTTGTGAATGCCTGTGAATTTGTTGAGATGCTTTATCCGTATGTAAGTCCACTAGTCTCAATGTGTCTGAATCTTCTGCTTTCATTTACATATACTTTACCAACTTGTAATCCACAATGCCATACCTGCCATCGCCTTCTAGACAAGACTTGCTTCAGCATTGCTGTGCTGATGCTTTTGTTTGTTGTTGACTGCAAGAAAAAAACGATGGGAGTCTACATTTACCTGGTCTATGAATACAAAAACTATTACACAATTGTAAAGTTCTAATGCAGTGTTATATCTCTTTTAAACAATAGCTCACCTTAAACCAAGGATGACGAAGGCACTCAACTGAATTGGGCCTCCTAGGAAAGGGAAAAAATATGCATTTGAAGATGGATGTTGCTACCTCTGTTAGGTATGTACTGTTTATCCAGTCCTAAAATGCATAATGATTGATTGAAAAAGTATTTGTGATGAAGGACAGAGTATCAAGACACTCACAGTCTGTCCACCACCAAAAGCTTGATGACAAATCCCTTAGCTTTTTTGCAGAGGTCAGAGAACATGCTCTCCTCAAAAGCCACATTGTAGTTACGGATGTTTAAGGCAGTGGCTTTGTCATTCTCACCAGCAAAAGGAGATACACCAGTTAGACTGAAATGAAAAACATTAACCACAAAAAACATGTAATTCTTTTAATCAAGATTTCTGTGAATGTGTTGAAGAATGTCAATGTGTTAAAACCATAAATATACAAATACAACAACAAAACACAACATGGATATATGTTATGTTATAAATAAAAAAAGAACAACAAATATCAGCAATCAAAACCAAATTACTGAACCTGTAACCAATGTACTACTTATAGCTCATACCAGAGGTAAGTGATAACACCAACGGACCTATGGGAAAGCAGGAGAGAGGAATAAGAAGTAGATTTTAAAGAACATACAAGCACATAAAAGGCCCAGGTTTTATTTTGTCTCAGATAAAAGGGTAGCGCCTGCAATCTGTAGTTTCCTCTCAAAGCCAGGGAACAGGTGGCTCACCAGATGTCTGTTGCAGTGGAGACGGGAGTTTGGTTAACAATCTCCGGTGCAACGTATTCCGGGGTGCCATATTTGCAGTAGTGCTCTTCTGAAGTCTCCAGTTTCATAGCATTGCCAAAGTCACAGATGCGGATCTGGTCACTGCCGGGATTTGCCATTAAAATATTTTCTGGCTAAGGAGGGATGAACACAGCAACAACAAAATTACATTATGCTGTACAAATGATGTATGACGGGCAAAGCCAATGCAATGAATGACATTCAATACATCCCTACTGGCTGGTTGGATAGATTTACCTTTATATCGAGATGGGCAATTTGTTTTTGGTGAAGATAACCGAGGCCCTCCAAAACCTGCTGAACAGTAGACCGGATCTGCAGAGCAAAATAATACTTTTTCATCAAAACTACATATTCAGAAAATAAACTTAAAAGTAATATTATGTAACGCATAGCGCAGTGCAGTCAACACAGGCTCACACAAACCTCTGATTCCATCACTGTTGTTTTCTTGGCCATCCTCTCCAGCAATTCCTCGTGACATCTTCACACAACAGTTGAGGAAAAACAGAGCTATAACCTGCTGCACAGTCCAAGTGGTAGGCGAGTGAGAAATGAATTATAAATGAGCAAAACTCCCACACACCCGTCTCCTGCTAATTCCAATGATCTGCCATGAGTCAGAGAGAAAAAGCTGTGTTGCTTCATTCATGCCTCCAGGGAACTGCAGAACACATTACGATTATGTTTGTATGAATCTTCTGCGTCCTTGAGATGCAGAAAAGTGCTTTTTGGTTGAAACTGAAACATGAACATTGATACTCAGTTGTAACGATGGTAGTTACTTGTTGAGCTATCAAAGGTATTAGGCACGTCATTATGGTAGTCTCTGTATCATATTAATGCCCTTTATGAAAATTTGTATGACCTCCAGCTTTGACATTATATCCCTTCATGTAATGGCAGCATAATAAAGTATGACGATTTTTCATATCATTGAAAATGTACCACTGAAGTTAGGATACAACTCTGTGATGAGCACCACCATGTTTTTCTTTTCAAAGGCATCATGGAAGTAGAGGATCCTCTCGTTGGTCAGATCAGACAGCAAACCCATCTCTCTGAGAGCCAAGGCCTTCCTCTTGCCTCGCGCCGATATGAACTTGGCAGCAAACTCAGCCTTCCCTTTCTTCTGAGTCGCCCTCTTCACATAGGAGAAAGACCCCCTGCATCAACAGCCGCAGAATGATCACATTATTACCTGAATCACAGTTGAATTTCTCAGTTAATATTATACTAGATAAGGGTATATCAATACAAACTTGCATTCTTTCTTTCAAAAGTCTCAAGAAGGAGAAGCGTGTATAGAAAATTGCAAATGCACCCATTGTCTGATGGTGTTTAGAACACTATTGACACACACACACACAAACACACTGACTCACTCACCTCCCTATCTCTTTGTGGATGTCATAGTAATCAGTCAAACGCCTCATTTTCCTCAGGATGGTTCCCTCGTCCTCCATTGGCTCTGCTGCTTCTTTTCGCTCTGTAGGGAGCGGGAATGTTAGCAAGTTCATTTTTCTGTGTTTGGTTGTGTGTGTGTGTGTGTCAGTATAGTGACAGATGGTCTCAAAACACCTTGTGGTCCCGCCCATATGGTGCAGATTTAGAGGTGTAATTTTCAACTAAAGCCAGTTTATACTGGTTTTTATTACATAAGCAAGTGGATACAATCTGAACTAAATGGTAATATCAACCAACAAATGGAGGTAAAGCCTGTTGTTAAAATGCCATCTATCACTGATGATTGCTCCTAAATCTGTAACATTTGGAACATTTCTGTGGAATAGATCCATTACTTCTCATTTGATGTGAGAACAGAATGTGATGAGCAAGCCATGCAAAGCTTTATTGGGTTTGGGAAATTACCATTTCAGTGATTCCCAACACACAAGTGATTTGTCATGTAAAATGATGTCTTACCCTGCTTCCTTATTGCCCCTGGCTCTTCCAGATTTTTGAAATCAGTTTTACAGAATTACTAACCTTCATTGGGTTTTCATAGGACAAATTTGTCAACATAGAAAATTGACTGTATCTTTAACACAGAATAGGGCAATGTCTTTTTGGTGAAGATAACCCTCACAGGTGGTGGATATGGTGGTGTTGATGTGACGTTGGATTGCTCACCTGTGTGAACAGTGAGTTCAGCCTTGCAGGAGACGGCTCCAGCCAAGTTCCTTGCAGTGCAGGTATACACACCGGAGTCTTCTGGACAGGCGTTGAGGACAACAAGGGAATACTCAGGGTCATCGTACACAAATGTGAAATGGTTGGTCTCAGATAGAAGAACATCATCCTGCAACGAACCAATCAACTGTTAATATTTAGCTTGGTCCCAAAAATCAATTAATCAACTTAATGGAGATTCTGGCATTTTAGAAAATATATGGCATTTGATAATTTATCCAATTCTTCAATGTCATACCTTATACCACAGAATGTCTGGGTCTGGTTTCCCCCCTACCACAACAGCCAAACGAGACGTCTCTCCAATATCCACATCCAAATCCTCCATGATGGATTCAAACTTAGGCGGCACTACCAAAGAATAAGAAACCACTGAGCTTCCTTTCTGCCCACAATGCTTGAAAATACCTCCAGTTCTATAGCAGTCAATTAGCATGGATTCAACACAACTGTTCATACATCAAAATAATGGATAATGAAATTTAACTCTAGTTAAATTTAGATTAAAAGTCTATCATTATCATTAGTCTATCATTAGATTAAAATAAACATTAATGAGTGAGCGTTCAGTCCAGAGAAAGCTGGACTCACCAACGTTAGATCTTTTGCCTCTCTCATCTCTTTGATATCCTTTGTAAAGCATCACAGACTGGCCAGGTTGGTAAAAATGAACGTGCTGTGTGCAGTTTACTGACGTCACCTTACAGGATTTCTGGGTGTTGAAGTTAAAACTTTTCAAACAGCTAGACAGGGTTTAATAACTAATAACTGGGACAACCAAGTTAGCTTTACTTTCATATCAGCAATCATTTTGTAACAGTGAGTGTCACTTTTCCAAAGTAGTGAATACTTCTTCAAATACCACATGCTACTGTACCATGCTCTCTATTTTGACCCTGAACTGACCTGCCATGGCCAACTGAAGGGTGCAGAGGTCGCTGCCAAACTGGTTGTTGGCCATTACCACCAGCTGCCCGACGTCTGTGCTCTTGACCCGCTGAAGCTTCAGGGTATGTTGATCATCATCTGGCATGCTCATCTCATACATCCCCGGTCTGTTGACCAACACCACCCCCCTCCTGGGGAAGACAGAGACAGGATACTGTAAGTCTATTTTAAGTGTATTGAAGCACATCACAGTACATAATAGCAGGGCTCAAGTCAAGACTGCCTCAGTTGAGTCCAAGTCAATTCCAAGACCAGGTCCAGTCCAGTTCAAGTCAAGACTGAGAACAGAGCAAACCACGTCCTATTCAAGACCAAGACCAAAATAAGCAATAAACAGTATGTATGTCCTTCTAAATGTAAAGATAATTATTGAGGAATTTCTTAAGGATGTGATGTAGATCCTCTCTGTACTATGCCCATCAACATCCAATGAATCAATGCATAGGAATTGATTAATCAATGAAGTTTGAGTCAAGTGGCCAAGACCAAGACAAGTCCATGACGTAAAAGTGTTCTAAAGACCAGATTTGGTTTTTGTTTTATTAACCTTATTATTATGTTTTGTGTCCATATACTGCAAATAAATGTACAAATGACATGTACTGATGCTAGATAACTGTGAGAAACATGGGTGACACAAATGGTGTGAAAGTATGTAGGCATCAGGCACATTTAAACATCAGTCTCTAACATGTCACTGACAGAGGAACTAACCTTTTCCAGGTGACTGCTGCATGCACATGACTGAGCGTGATGGTGACGCTAACAGGTTGGTTCTCAACCATGTACACAACGTCAGGTTTGTCGATGATGACTGGTGCTTTCCTCAAATAGGGACCTAAAGGGATAAAAGATTAAAAACAATGACTTCAGATATCTAGGGACTAAATCTGATCAATGCTGCCCCAGCAGGATAAGTTATAGTTGTTTTGATCCTTTTTTCTCATAGTAGTAGTAGTAGTAGTAGTAGTAGTAGTAGTAGTAGTAGTAGTAATAGTAGTAGCAGTAGTTTTGACTTGCAACAACTTGTGCCATTGCCATTGCCTACCTCTGTCTATGAGCTGGACCAGGTCAGTGGAGGCTGACGGTTTACTGAATGTTTTGCCAGTGGATGCCAGGACCCTGAAAGCATAGCGGACTCCTTTGGACAGAGAGGTGACGGTGTAGTTGGTCTCCTTCAGGTTGGAGGCTACCATGGTCCACTGGATAGAGCCCAGAGGTTGCTGCTGGACCGCATACAGCAAGGAGCTGGTGTCTGCAAACACAAACTTAGAGTGAACTGATTTATCATTGACAGTGATAAAATGCAGAAAGAAGTTTTTTTTTCAAATATGTGCAGGTGAGATATGAAACCTCAAGGGGCTAAGAAAAACATCTCATTTTGATAACATTTCCTCAAGTTTTATGCTCGCTTGATGTGAAAAAGTTTTTTTGCCACTAAAGAAATGATGCGATAAATAGTGACGGAGACACATTTGTCGAATACTGAAACATAGCTATTTGAGTTCCCATGTACAAACCTGGCGAAGAGGGAACTGGTGAAAATTGCCAATTTAGAATTTGGTGAAATTATGTTGCGTCGTAACAAACCTAAAAAATAAGTGGGAGACAAAGAAGCAGCATGATCTGATATACTGCTCCCCTACCTAATGAAGGGTCAAGCCTCTTTGGTCTCTTCCAGCTAAGGCTTATAGTTTTCCCTGTAATGGCCTCTACCACCGGAGGGCCGTCAGGGGGGTCAGGAACAATATCTGTTGTAAAATAGACAGATAGATTAAGTTTGTCCAACGCTCCTATCTGTAATCTGTGACATTTGTTAATTTGAAATGTGACATCAAACATTCAGACTGTGCCTGTTCCTACCTGTGATGTATAGATGTGCGTAGCAGGCTGCCTTCCCCACTTTGTTGGAGATGACACTCTTGTAGACGCCCCCATGAGCGTGACATACGCTCCGAATGACCAGACTGTGGACATCCCTGTCTGAAGAGATAACAGAGACACTGAGTGAGCGGGGATTTTCATATTGATGAATTACCCCTCTAAATATCTGAGTGTAGATGTAAAGGCTTGCTCACCAACCCTCCCGATTTCCCCTGGAAGACTCCTGATTTTCATGCCCCTCTCCCAGTATTCTCCCTTGGTGTCATTTCTCCTGATATTTTCCCATATTTTGATCCAAATTCAAAATCTGCTCCTACACTATCCTACACAAAATCCTACACTATCACTGCTGCGGTCAACAAAATACACTATACATACATTACACCAAATACATTACCACCCCCCCCATATCCCTATTTCCAATTTTCAAATCCAAATCTCTGATGACTATTGATGGCAATATTGCCCATATGAATTACCTCAAGTTCCCCATGTATTATCCCCGTAAGACTGCCTAAATTTGTTTGTTTTCGGGGCGTTTGCTTACACTGGGTCATTTTTCGTTCTTCACTGCTGTCAATGCGCTTGCCGTTGTGGTACCAGGCGATGGTTGGGTAGGGCAGGCCCACTACTTTGCATTTCAGCACCGCCTCTTTCCCCTCAATCACTTCCAAGTCGGCCAGAGGTTTGACAAAATCTGGCATGGTCCTCTTCTCCACCTCACTCTCCAAGACCTCAGGTTCCTCGGGGATGGAAGGCATCTTCTCTAACTTAGCCCTAGAGGGAGGAGAAAAAGATTGATGACGTTTTCTTCATTCTTCATTTCAAAGCCCTTGAAAAGAAGTAAAAACTTCTTTTTTTTACTGATTAAAAAGCTTGGTTTGATGTTTTTAGTGGGCTTTGAGCCCTCATCAAGCCTTCATATAATCATTTCAAAGCTTTTAAAAAGAAAAGTCACTATGGCTTATTCAGATGTTTTTCCATATGAGTGAAATTTTCTTACATGTGAGAAGAGATGGCAGCTCGAGGTTCTTGCATGTAGAGTTCGGCAGTACATTCAGACTTTCCGTGAGTGTTTTGAGCGATGGCTGTGTAGAAGCCCTCTGTGTCGCTGCTAACATGGGCAATGACCAGCGAATGACGACCACCCTCTTGTAGGATGCGTACATTATCACTCTCTCCCACTGGCGTCTCTGAAGGAAGGTGAAGGCAAGCATTCATTGTCAGCTACCAGACTGTAGCATGATGCATTGAATATCTGACATCATGTTACAGATTCTTACCAAAATGCATCCAAGTGACGCTGGGAGCAGGTGACCCACTGACCTTACAGTCAAATCGGGCAGTGCGACCTTCAATGACCTCCAGGATGTCCAGTTTGCGGGTGAACAATGGTTCTTTGGAGGGAGTGACCTTGAGTCTCGCGCTGGAGGTCAACTCCTCTGTAATGGGAACGAGAGCTTCTCTGAGGGGATTTCTTACCTTGAGTAACACTTAATAGATCACGCAATGCATTTGTTGGTGGTAGTAGTAGTACTAGCAGTAAAAGTACTCGTAATAGTATTAATCATAGTTTTTCTCATTTTTGTTACAAACTGCATTGTTAACTTCATTACACATTATAACTAAAAACAACTGTCCCTTTTCCTCTTCTCTTAAACAAATGGGATAATAGTATCTGTAGGTTCACCTTTGGCAGTGCTCAGCTTGCAAATGTATGTCCCACTATCATCCTCATGTACTGAATTTAGTAGGAGACGGCACCTATAACAGAAAACAAAGTCTCTTACCTTAAAAATCCAAAACTTTAACATTTGAAGAGTTTCATTCCAAAATGAGATATCCACCAATTGAAAAAAATGATGATGGCATGAAAGTAAAGCAAATTAACAAATACTGACTGAGGAATTTCAGGTACCAACATTTTTCCAATCTGGATATGCAGTATTTTGGAATGAAACCCTTTATTTGTTCCAGGTTCTCATATACTGCATAACAGCACAAAGAAAGGGAAACAACTGAAAGACATTTTACAGCACATGAACTCACCTCTTGCCATCAAAGTGCATCTTGCAGTTGAGCAATGCAGGCTGGATCAGCTTCCCATTGGACAGCCAGTCCACATCAACATGTGGAGGCCCTGTCATGTGACACTCAAACATGGCTGACTCACCAGCCCTCACCACCACATCCTCTATCTCTCTGGTAATGGACAGTGATGTGTGTGCTGGAGCTGCTGATGAAAACCAAAGAAGAAATAGCAAAGTGCAATTTCATTCATTTCTTTTCATGTTTTTCAATAAAGTGCTTGAGGACAGAGATAGGATGTAAGGTGTCATTAAACTTGGCTGTGCTTCAAGGCACCCATTTAACTTTTCTCTCTCAGAAAGGTCACAAAACCATGTACTTGCATCATTCAGCTACAGCCGGTCATTTTCTTGCAACATAGTTATATCAGACACAGTAACTTTTCCATTACTTACCTTTGACCTCCAGCCTGCATTCACTCTGCTTGGTTCCGTACTCGTTGATGATCTTGCAGACGTAAACCCCTGCGTCAGACCTCTGGGCTGAGCTGATTCTCATTTCACTGGTGCCATCCTCGGTCTCACGCACGGCAAATCTCCTGGCAGTCTTCAGTGTGACTCTGTCCTTCAACCTGGATCAATATAAAGTGGCTGTCACAACCATTTACAGTCAGGTGTTTTCTAGTAGGCATGTGTGTGAGAGGGAATGGCTTCAGATGACTCCTAAGATGTACATAATACGTTTTCTGGAATGTGTCTTACCAGCAAACCATGGGTTTGGGCTGCCCTCTCACTTTCACTGAGATGATGACCTCTTGACCCTCGATCACAACTTGGTCACATGGTGCCACCTTTTAAAGAATCACACAAGATAACATAGTGTAGACAGCTCCAGGGTTGAGCTGTTCTCTTTTGATTTCCTGTAGCAGTAAGTTTCTCCTACCTGAAACGAGGGAGGTTCTTTGAAGTGGACACTTTTACTCAGAACAGGTGAGTCCCCAAGCTCCATAGCCTCCTCCTGAGGGCTGAGGTACTCCTCATCTGACTGGGTGGGACTACTGGCCTCCAGGGACAAGGCTGGTTTTCCACACTGCATGTGGGTCGGCTCTGAAAGAGAAGACGGAGTGTGATATTGGACAGAAATATAACTGAATTATAATTTCAGGGCAACTTCATCTAAATCATTTTTTACACAGAATCATGAAAATCAAGATCTATCACTAAGTTATTCCTGATTTGCACACTTCTTAATTGGGGTTATTAAGTGTAAATCTCTCAGAAATATGCTTTAGTACGGCACCATGGTGGCTTGTTAAACCGTTGGATGGCAACAATCTGTTAGAGCTCTGATGTTTGTGTACTTGTGTCTCAGTAGATGAATCTCTTTGCCAAGATGAGCAGTTGGCAAGACAGAGATGTGAGTTTGAGATGAGTGGGACACACGCACACACACACACACACACACACACACACACACAAACAGAGTGTTTAGGGACCTCTCTGAAGTGACCGTAACTGAACAGATAATGAATTAATCCCTTAATCCCTGACCCAATCATTCGCTTATTCCCATGGGGTTCCAGAGCAGACACTGTGTCTGGAGTCCTAGCAGCCTTCTTCTGAAGTCCAAATTAATTCACTGCTGGATAGGGGAATATAAAGCCACCCTGCTTCTTTCCCAGACTCTGTATCTGTATCTGTCTCTGTCTGCCTCTCTGTGTCTCCCTCTCTCTCTCTTTTTCTCTAATACCTCAAAAATCCCATCTCACTGGCAAAAGCAGATAACACTGACAACTGACTGAAAATCTATAACATCTATGGATGACTGGATTCCCTCATGAAAGCCAAGACAAAAGTAACACACTGAAAGCCATCATCATATAATTTTCATGTGACAGTATGAAATTGACAGATACTAGTTTCGGAATATTGTTATTAAGCTGAAACAACAGTAGGGGAAGAAAACAGGGTCATCTGTTGTAGGCTGCAGTTGAAATGAGGCAAAAAGGCTTAGGCTAAAAAAAACTGATGTGATAGCACATAAAAGCTTGACTCCAAAGATTTCTCCCTACCCAAAAAGGTGACAGTCATGCTAAATTATTACGATTAAGTGATAAGTCTCTTGTGCCATTACACTGGCGTTAAGGAACAAGAATAACATGGAATAACGTACCTAGAGTCACATCTCTGAGCAGCGTCTGTGCACCGAGGGCTAACTCCCGGGAGTATTTACGTAAACCTGCCAACTCTTACGCAACTGCTGCACAGACCTAGCCAGCAAATCTTCCTTTACAATCTCATCTCTGCATTTTCTCTTTTGCTTTCCTTTCACTGTCATTTCTTTTTTTTCTCTTCAATTATACAATAGCAATGTTGAAGAATACTATTTCATGAATGTTTTGGTGGGTCTTTTACCCTACAGTATTCATTTGATTCCCCAAAGCAGGATACTGAGAATATTGTGGAATGAATAAACAGCTGGGAAGTCTCATATTTTACGATGTTTAAAGCAGGAATTTCTAGAATATTTTAATACAGCGTTAATCTACTTTTCCATATCAAGGTTTGAAATTCCTTGCAATGTTTATCCTCTCCCACTATTTTTTCTTACAGTGCCAAAAATCTACACTGCTCCTAACCAGCTAAAATGACTCACATAATCTCCCACAACATTTCGACAACTTCTGACTCCCAAGCCCTGCAGCGTGAAATCTACTGAGATGAAAAAAGCTCCATGATTGCAACATTAATCTCACACTGGGACATAAAGCAGACTGCAATTACCAGTGAGAACAAGGGGGTGGCTAAAAATACTCCTCGTAAGTTAGAATCCACTGGCCTAATATGGCCAGGCAGGCCTAGTGCTGGTGGTGAGCTACCAGAGTGTGCACTCACATTGTTAACAAAACCGGGGGAAGTGTAGGCTGCATTTACAAGCGTGCACACACACCCACAAGCACACCACCATACAACATATATACACACTCTGCAGTCACATTGCCACACAGTGTATAACAGGAAAGTTTTCCAATAGGAATTCCATTTTGTTGACTCCCGATTTTGAATGCCATGCCTGCCTTTAAGACTCAGGGGACCTTTGTGTGATGGGGTAAGTCTGTGTTTTGAATCTGCACCAAGGGGAGCAGAGTGCCTTTAAGAATTGATGGGTTGTCATGGCAACTATTACTATCCCGGTCGGGATGCTGAGCTCCAGCAGGCCTTTGTAGTCATTAAGACAAAATGTCAAGCGGAGGAGGGCTGGCAGTGGATTAAAGCATGTTTGTTTGTGTGTGTGTGTGTGTGTGTGTGTGTGTAAGCGAACATATTTGTGCAGTGTTCCTGTGATTCATTTTCATCTTGACATCTCCATCTTAATTTAATGTTAAGTGTTCTGTGCAGTTTGCTTGTAGATGCATGGCTGCTTTGCACTTCTGTGAGGGCAGATCCCTGTGTGCGTTATGTATCTGTTTGACAGAATGTGGGGTATCTGCCTCTCCGACCTTGTCTCACCTGATTGGATATAGAGTGTGCCGCTACAGGATGCTCTCCCAGCCATGTTGACAGCTGTGACGCAGTACGTCCCGGCATTGTTCGGCCTCATCTGCTTTATCACCAGACTGTGCCTCTCCCCCTCAGCCTTAACCACATGGAACGTATCACTCCTTATCTCCACGTTACTCTTCCTCCATATCACTGATAAAAGGTGAGAGCGATGGGTGCAGGAAATCACATAAGGGTTCATATGAGAATACATGGGAGTCACATAGACTCCCTATATACAATTAAACCTCCCACAGAAAAACAGCTACTGGACACCATATTCTCCCTGACCAAGAATGAATGTGTATTTTCCAGCCCATATTCTTAATAGTACCTGTAGGGTGCGGGCTGCCAGTGATGATGCATTTCAGAGTGACCTCGGAGCCAGTCTGTGCTGTGGTGTCCACCAGGGCCCTCTCAAACCGTGGACCCTCAATTGGCTCCTCATCAGCAGACATGTAGGAGTCATCAGATGAGCCCCCTGGAAAGGGCAGGCCGAGTTTATATTTAACTGCCTGTTTCCTGGTTTCGTAAATGGGGCAAGCTCCAAAATGAGTCATGGGCTGGTTTCTTTTTTGGGTCCCCACATGATATGTGTTCTATCAATGAGTCTGGGTCCCACAGCAGACTGTACTTACTCAATTTGGCTCCCAGCCTTGAGAGGTTTTATAGGACCCATGCACTACATCTTTGTTCAGTGTGAAACCCTGAATTTGTTAGTTAGCATTTAGGTGAATACAGGCTAATATAGCCAAATTATTACCTTGCATTCTTTGGAAAAGAGCACTCATGGGTTTGGTTTAGAGATGATTTTTCATCAATTGTTTGGAATATTATAATCTGGAATTCATCCTATTCTATCCCCTACCTTCCTCTGGAGACGTGGGTTGACCAGAACGTCCTTTCTTGCTTTTGCGACTGCACCCCTCCTTCCTCCCAGCCTTGCTTCTGTGTGCCTCACCACTCCTCTCTCTAACACATTCTGCCTCCATGGGTTCATCCTCCACTAGGATAGTGGGGATTGTCAGTTTGAAGGCAGGAGAGGTCCACCCTGCCTCCGCCTTCCTCCTTTTCAGGAGAGGGCTGATAGAAGAGGTGGGTGACGGAGTGAGCCGAGGGGGCTTGGATTGGTACTGGGACCCTGGCTCCCTGATAGTGATCAACGGCACTCTCTTTCCAGTAGGGCTGGGCGATCTGCAGTCTGTTGTGTCGTCCCTCTTGGAATCCTTCTCAAGTTGAGGTTTCCCCAGGTCTCTGGAAGGGGGTGATGGTTTTGGGGTTGTAGCAACAAGTGCATCCTTGTCAGCCGCAAGCCAGGGCTTTGCTGCTGGAGAGTTCTGGAGGGTTTCCCTGTGTGTAAATACAAAAACACTGTTGTGTAATGCTGGCATTGAGTATGGAATAGAAGTGGTATGATGTTAAATGGTTCAGTTTTGCATATTGTGTTCACACAATACTAATCTTACAAATAAAATACAGATAAAAAAACATGCATAGAATTTTTACAAACACACATTCATCGGTAAAGATAATCTTCTCCAACCTGGTTGGGCTATTCCTTGTGACTTTTGGCAATGGTTGCCCTGGTAACAGGTGAACTGGTGCTGTCTCCATGGTAACAGAGATTTCCCCTGTGCGTTGTGTTGATGAGCTATCCACTGGTTTTTCCTGTGAATCTGGCTGTGTCATCCTCTCCTTCTGGGGTTCATTTCTTTGATCCCCCAGGCCTTTGTCAAACATGCTGTCACCCTCTGTGTTCCCTTCCTTTCTTTCCTCCAGGGCTCGCTCCCGTGCCTCCAGCTTTTCAACCACTTGGGGAGGAATGGGCTCTAGCTTGCCCATGGTCAGCCTCTCTTTCTGGGGCAGCTGCTCAGTGGAATATGCCTTCTTCAGGCTGGGTTTCCCCACTAGCTTCTTGATTCTCTGAAGCTCTTCGGTGAACTTGCTCTGGAAGCCCTGGATCCTCTGAGCATAGCTGGTCTTGTCCTCTAAAGAGGAGGCCCGCTGTTTGAACACTGCTCGCCTCTGGGCAGCATCCTGCAGGATTCGTCCCTCCTCCTTGCTGGGGCCTCCTGTTTTCCGACCACTGTCATCTGAATCACAGGAAGCTGCCTGTCCAACTCCGGCCCAAGACTGGCCTGATACAGAGCCCCCTCCTCCTGGCAAATCCACACTCCCCCTTCGCGCCTCAAAAGCCTGGACCTTGTTAAAGATCTTGGGCCCTGCACGGGCCAGTTTGGGTGTCATTACACCACTTTTAACACTTGTGCTGGAAGCCTGATCTATCCTAGGGGGCTGGGGGGCGTCCGAAGGTTTGATTGTCACCACTGCACCTCCCAGGGATTGGTCTTGGGTTGGTGGACTGATACTGTGTTTGTGTGCACTGGGAGATGGCTGGTCAGACAGGGAAGAAACAGGAACGGTTTGTTGGGGAGGACAGGATGGAGGGGTGTGGGAGGAGAGCCCCTGTGATTCGTCAGCAGTTTGAATCCTAGAGGAGTGGGGATTGAGGGTAAATGGAGCATTAGGTGTGAAGTATAGAGCACTAGTGCAGTTGCCGGAGGTTTCAGAAAAGTAATAAAAAAGCAGATGAATGTCCACTTGTGTGTCTTTCACTTTATCTTGTGTCTATGTTTTCATAGTCACCAGTGAATGCTTTGTCTGTGTTTGGTCTGTGTTTTTTTGTATCTTATTTTTCAGAGAGGGACACAACAGGCAATGTAAAATGAAATGGCTGACAAAAAATAGAAAAAAATGAATGATGCCCACATGTAAGATTACTTACAAGGACTTAATCTCACGGTGGTATAGCGGATGTAACTCTGAGTCAGTAATAATAGTAATTGTCAGTTGTAGGCATGTTGTGGTGACAAAAGGAAAGGAAATGCAAAGGATTTCCATTTCTCATTATCTAGCATGAATTCTTACAAAATATCAAAAAAGACCCCCATTGCAACTCCAAATACAAAAACACATGCCTATAAAGAACTTGTGAAATACATAATTACTCTATTAATTCGAATGAACTTTGTGAGAAAATGCATGCTAATATTAACTGGGATCAAAGCCAGCAACCCATGCATGCCACAGCAAACCTATGAGGACATGGTGGTAATCCAAAAGTGAGGGGTTGCTCTAGAAAACATGCAGTGGGTAGAAAGTGTAATCACAGTTTTCATCAGGGCTGAATATTACATATTAGGAGATTATATCACAAACTGTCCTCTCTAATGGCGATAGACATGGAGTCAAAGGAAAGTGTAACGTCAAAATCAAAATGGACAGTAACAATACACAAACATTGTATGAAAAAGGTTGAGTGTATGAAATAAGAGAGTAAAAATAGTAAACATATCAAAATAACTGGTATGGAATACAAATTGTGCGAGTTGGGTCTATGGAGGATGTAATGTCTTATGTCTATGTGTCAGTTTTCTTTGCAAATCGGGTTTTGTGGCCAGTCAGTGGAATCCTCAAAATAAAAAGCCATCTGCTATAATGGCATCGAAAATGTTCTCCCTCGGTAGAGGCTGAACATGCTTCCATAGTAGTCGCTGCCCACAGACACACTTTCCTCTGACCCCTGAACAGGCCGGGCCAGGTTAGCGTGAGATGCCCGAATCAGCGGCTCCACACCGAGATGACGGACAGGGGCCCCCCCCTCGGTGGGACCCCCACTGAGGGCTTGCCTGGCGGGGTTTGTGGGGTCCAAGTG
>OOFE01049376.1:28731-41882 GCA_900323365.1 Monocentris japonica
TTTGTGCGTTGGTGTATTTATTCTCTAGTCTGACAGCGAGAGAGAGTGAGAGAGAGGGACAGAGAGAGAGAGAGAGAAAGAGAGAGAGAGAGACAGAGAGAGAGAGAGAGAAAGAGAGAGCACTCCAAAGAGGATTCAAATAAGCCAGAGCCAGGTGTCTTTGTGTCTGAGTGTGTATCCGCTGATGTGAACAGCATCCCTCTCTGACGTAGAGAGCTGCCCAGAGAGAGGCAATTCTCAGCTGGTTTGCCCCCCCCCCTCCTTCTGCTTCACCCGAGAGCCTACTCGGAACAAGAGGGGGGGATGAGCATGAAAAAGAGGAGGGGGGAGGAAAATTGAAAAGAAAAATGACTGGCTCCAGCAGAGTATTTTGTCTCTTTTCCAACCAACGGGAGAGAGTTGGTGAGCGATAGGGAGCGAGAGTGTGTGTGAGAGAGAGAGAGAGAGAGAGGAGAGGGAAGGAAGCAAAGAGACAAAGGATGGAGAGCAGAGAGGCAGTGAAAGAGGCATACATCAGGATGGAGAGAAAGCCAAGGGCTATTTGTACCAGCAGCGCCCCTCTCACATTACAAATTAATTTATAACCTATCAGCACGTAACAACATGTAGCTGAACAAATAAAGGTGACTTAGATGTACACACAAGCAGTGGACTGTACTCAACCTAAAAATATATGAGAATATATCAAATTCCAAACCTTAACATCAATTAAATTCATACATTTGTTTTGTACGGGATATAATTCGTTGTACCCTTCAGTCAATCAGACCTGGAGGAAAGGTTAGCTCTCAGTGATGTAAGGTTAAAGTGACCCACTACTGACTTACTTTCATCTCACTAAAATATCTAATATGGATATTTATATCTATATAGTTCAGACAAAGGTAATCTTTTGAAGTACCGATTGCCCTCCTCAAGGATGTCTTATTTGTTGGGAGCATGGGAAGCGTGACGAGAATGTGCAACTACTTCCTACCGTCCATCACCTCCTTCCCTCCCTCTCTCTCTCTCACACACACACACACACACACACACACACACACACACACACACACTTAATTGTTCTATCACACATCTGTGTTCTCCACACCTCATCCATCAAATGAATCTAAAAATAATTACAGGCAGACCCAGATCTGAGTCAAGAGCTAACCGTCCAGAATTTAACATTTCAGTACAGCTTTTTCTTGCTTTACTGCTGCGTTGCGTTGCTGAACAATGTGATTTTTAATGCTGCTAAGTGAGGCCTGTTACTGTTTATGGGCCTGGAAACGTAGACTCAATATGCAAGACTTATTACTGCCATGAATCAGTGACAGCTCGATGCCCAGTGAATGTGGATTGTGAATCTGATGATTAGCTCTTTTTCTCTATGCCCATTTAACTGTGATAATGATGGTGTCATTATTACCCTGTTACATTATAAAGTAGGTGATCCTTTTTTCACCACCTGCATCCCTAACCCTGGAGGTTGTGCATGGCTATTTACAATTGTTATTTTAACAAACCTCCCTGTCTTCACCCTCCCCATCCCCATCTACCACCAGTGAGAGGCATTCGGCCCAGCAGAGTGCAGTAATCAATACCAATGCTTTATGTGTGATACGGGATACACCCCCTAAGTAACAGTTCAAACACCCAGGATCAATAAGCCCATCATAGCACAAGCTTCCGTGACCATCACCAAATGAGAAGTCAGATACGGTGACAAAGCTTTCATTTCATGCTGCTTGGAAATATCCCTCATGAGATTGCTCTTTTATACCCAGGGAAAGCCACAACCATTCAGCTAGGTGGGATAACACAAAAAATCCACTATTAGGCCATGAGACCAAAGGTAATTTGATTTACCTTAAATGGGGGTCAATCAATCACCTTACCCTGGATCTTAGTTCCTTTGAACCAGATGATGCAACAGGGCCATTTTGTCACTAGCAGTGAAGCTTATTCAACCTCACTGGTCAACTGGTAAACTCATGTGAAAACCCTGTGCCAACAAGAGACACACACTGATTTCTTTTTACATGTCAAGTTTAACTTACTACATAATGTTACCCTAACCCAAAGATATGAAAGTTAGATTTCTCTGACTTATGCACTTATGCAAGATAGCTCATTTTGCAGATGAGACAGAGAAATTATGGATAAGGAATGAGGATTAAATTGACCTTCAGATGCACATTTGGACTGGTGCGATTTTGGAAAGTACGATAGTTTAATTAGCTTAAAACAATGAGGAAGTGAGCAGACTTCACGGAAACCCATTGATTTTGTGACAGGGGCAGTGTTCTGTGGAGCAGCCTTGATGGATGCCTCCAGGCATACAGCTTTATCAGCAGCAGGTCTGGCATAATCTCTCTGCTACAGAAAACAGGCCCTGGTGCTGTTGCATCTTAAACACATTGTTTCTGTGTTTCAGTACAGACTAAGTCATATCGTACATATCATATCATAATGTATATGCAAGTACAAGGCGCTCCAATAAAGAAACTGGCCAAACAACATCTGTTAACATGAAGTATTAACATAAAGGATATAGTATTTGAATGTATGTGGAAATTGGGGAATTGGCTTAGCTAACAAGAAAACTTGTGTTGATGCCTTAACGCTAGGATATAACTGGTTTGAACAGTAAAGTAACATCTTATTGTTTATGTGGGGTTGCTTTAGCTTGAAAGGGAACTTGCAGCAGTATGTCGATTCAGTTCACATCGTGGGGTGGTTTGGAAATCCCACATGGCAGTTGGCAGTGTTGACAGGCAAAATGCAACCTGATCCTATCACCTAATCCTGTCCAAATCCCTGAGGGCCCCTGTGAATGACTGCGCACCAATGGGATGGAACACAAACACGCTTTGCCAGACCAAACACTGGGGGACATTGGTCCCCCCTAAAATATTGCCAGAGCCAGGCTACCTCGTGGTGATATGGAACCTAATTAAATGTACCTTATCTCCATTTAGGCATAATATTTAGGGAATGTGAAATTATCAAACAACTAGAGCTTATCTCTGCCTTAGTAGTCAGTCACAGATTTACGTCAGTCACAGTCCTGACAAGAAGACTGGCCCGATAAGAAATGCTGAAAACAGGAATGCTGTGCTGTGCCTGTGGACTATCATACTAATATAGTCATCAAACATGTGATAATGATACACAAACTCCTGGGTTTCGGTGGCAGATTTGTTTAAATAGGTATTTTGAAATTTGTTTTTATCAGACCATGAAAAAAAACATATGTATTGAAGGTGCTGTATTTCATATGTCCTGAAATACAGCACCTTCAAAAGCAAGTTCTCGTATTTAGGGTGTAGCCTTAAGGGTAATTGTGTGAATAGCATCAGTGGAGTATTAGATGCACAAGATGCCTCTTTTGGCCAAACACCTATTTGTATGTGGTGGTCCCAGGCTGGCACTCAAATAAGAAGGATTCTGGAGGTAGTCTAAATGGGATTTATTTGAATTGCACTGTGAAAAGGACAGGTGAGTTGGGTTTTTGGGCAACTATGTACTTCCATATTTATATTATTTTACCTTAAACAGAATGAGATTCTTTTGTGAAAAGTAATTTACCGTGAAGAAAAGGCTACACACATATTCCTGTAAAGAGACTAAAAAAAAAAAAGTATCCATGAATAGCTGGGCTTCAGGATAGGATGGTACAAAAGAGAAACAGATTAATCCAATTAAGTGGCAACATTAGCCGCCTCAAGTGTTTTCAACCTTGTTTTCATTTTCATGAGAGCTGTGCCACTTAGCTAAAGGTGCACTGAGATTTTTACTGTACAACAGCACAAAAGTACCATAATATACTGAGGGCTTGGAGCCAGAAGAGCGTAACTAGAATTGTGGGTGAAAATTAGATCTATATATGAAGTAAAATCTCTTCAGGAGATCTATTTAAGTAGTATCTCTTTATTTGTGTATTCATATCAAAAGATATTTCGGTGCCCCTTTGGCTCCAAGTCCTCCATATCTGCGCGGGGTTGACAGGGTTGTGACTCAACGATTACTTCACCAGGTGCTGATATGACAAAAAGTGCAAAGTCAAAAAAGCAAATGACAAAGCATTTAGTATTGTGCATTGTCATATATTACCTTGTCACTAGAAGTTTCTGTTATTTTTGTCAGTAAGCTGTGTCAGAGGCCTGTCGATGTTGTTGCAAGTCCTTGGTCACCGATAGAGGTCAATAAAAGTCATAAAATGACTTAACAGCCCTTAAAGATATGTGTTTGCTACAACATGTCCTTATTGTTACCTCAACCTCTTAAGCACCGCTGCAGGAGAAGAAGTCCCCAGCAAATTATTTTGTAAAGGTGTGTGAAAATCAGCTCCCACTCACCTCTCAGCTTCTTTCTTCTTAGTCCACTCACACTGTCCCTAGCATTTCTCAAAGCCTTCCGTGCATCGAGCAACTCTTTCCGTATCATGGCTCTTGCCTTTTGCTTAGTGCGTCTTCCTTGTGTGTTCTTCGAAAACCCACTAGATGGCTAATTATCCCCAGCAGAAGTCCTCAAGTTCATAAGCCACTCAGCTTAAGCCACTCAGACCGCATTCTTCACCGCTTTCCCCTTGAAGCACCCCACCAAAAAGAGGATAGCTTCCTCAAAACGGCTCCAACATAGCTACTTCCCTCAGTTACATCTGCTCCTGAGGTGAAGTCTTTAAAATGGCTTCCCCTCCGATGTGAATTATCGTGGTATTGCCCAGGCAAGGATGTGCACTCTAAGATGGCTGCTGGACCTTACAGTTCCCTAGGCTTACCATCTATCTTCCTCAGCCCATGTTTCTGTTTCTTGCCCTCTTCCTCTCTCCCCCGTCCTCCCTAACTTTGACTGCCAACTCCAGCAGTCTATTTCGAGTGGGGTATAGTACACCCCCTTCTGCTGTACTGTACTCTCCCTCTGTACCCCCCTACAAACAACCCGGCCCCCTGGTTATAGATGGAGATTACACTCTCTCTCTCACACACACACACACACACACACACACACCATTGCATACAAACTAAATGACCTTTGCTGTCCTGTGTGGGACACTCTGCTTGGATTGAGAGGTGTACGGCTACTGCAATACAAACGGACATGTTGTGCAAAAGTATTAAAGATTACAACGACACATACAGTAAGGTTTTTGCTCAATTGCTCATAAACCTTGGAGCTTGAGGTGAAAATGACATTGTAGCCTTGGCTGATGAGTTCAAAATAAAGCTCAAACTGCATGATTGTATGAATATTTAGAACAAGCTTGGCGTCCATCGTACCTTAAATATGAATGTAAAATATGGACTCACACTAAACAAAATCTATCATGGTGAAACATCATACCATATGTTTGTACACAGCAAAGCACGTGATTGCAGACATCAGGAAGGCAAAACTATGGGGGTCACCATTTCTGATAGGCCGAATTTGGCAGCGAATATGTGACCCGAGTGTGATTATAGATCACTATGGCCGATATACCAAAACTGTCTTATGTATAAGAATATTAAATGCTGACCATACTGCCCTTTCTGTTGACTTGCCACTTTGTCTTTTTGGCACTCCAATTCATCAAGGACTTTCAGGTGATGTAGCACACCCTCTAGTGAACATTATAACAAGTGTAGAACATGCTCTCGCATCTGCCTCAGCTAAACCAACTGGTCAGTTACACATAACAAATGCAAATAACAGCACTACCTTTCATAGATATTTTATCTTTGAAAGGATTCAAGTGCCTCAAAGGAAAACGCAACACTTTTCAGATGTAAGGTTAAGAATAGCTGCAGGCCATCTCTGGGACTATCATGCTACTGTGTCACAATACAACAATGATCTACCCTTTATAAAAAATAGAATGAATACCACAGGTGGCACTTGTTGGGATATTTCATCAAACTGTTGAGTCTGCCTTTAGATGCCTGACAGCATGTTAATCAAAAGCTATAAGCCAGATGGTGACGTCAATATAATAGTCCAGACTTGTGACACAGCAGCAGTCTCGTTTCTGGTTGGTCTAATTTCTCAGGCTGATATCTTAAAGGGACAGACCAGCGCATTAGTCATGTCTGACTCACTGATCATCTGAAAAATTGTTTACAACCACTAAAATTAACTGTGCGCTCGCTTACACTAGCTCAAAACCCATCTACGCACGCACGCACGCACGCGCACACACACATACACACACACACACAAACAGCCACCCTCCCAGTCTCTCTTTCATCATGGTGATAGTGATTGAGTGTGACAGTGCCGTGTCTTGACCGTGGTGATGCTATAATTATCTGTGATGTCTGCTGGTGCAATAGGAGAAGGGGGCCAGCGGCATCCACACATCACTAGAACGACAGCCCCCTGGCCGTCACATACCACGCCATAAATAACCACAAGGAGAGAGGGAGAGAGGGAGAGAGAGAGAGGGGAGAGACGTAAGAGGGAGACAGAGGTCAGAAAGGAAATAGAACAGCTAGGACCCTGAAAACAGGCAAAAGAGGGGAGAAAATTACATTACATGTAATTTGTACTGCCTAGTAACCCTGTTACACATCGAATCGAGAGAGAGATAAAAGAGGGAGGTCAGAAAGGAAATATTGCAGAACAGGCGGGATCCTGAGAGCAGGTTAAAGAGAGAAGAGCAAAAACTAGGAGAGCGAGAAAGAAATAGAGAGAGAGAGGATAGAGAGATGTAAGAGGGAGACAAAGGGCAGAAAGGACATGGAGCAGCTAGGAGAGCAAAAGGTAGGAGAGAGAGGGAGAGACAGACAGAGTGGGAGAGTGAGACAGGAGGAGGGGGAGGGAGACAGAGGTCAGAAAGCAGATACAGTAAAACAGAGAGAGAGATAGGTGATAAGTGATATGACAGCTGTACCATGTGTGCCGGGTAATAGTGTGAGAGCTGGTGAGATGTCAGCTCAACCGTCAACTTTCCCTACAGGTGAAGACAATAAGGCCACGATCAAATCTAACCTATAATTATCTCACTGCAGGATCCAGTAGCTCAAACTTATGATGTGAAACTGATGAGGCGTGGTTATGTGGTTGATTGTGATGTTATTCTTCATATAACATTCTTTTCATTGATTGTCTTTACCCGCTTATTCCTATCAGGACAGGTCGTTGGTCCATCACAGGGCTAACACAGACAGAAAGACAATCAAGTTCACATTCATACAATTTAGGGCAATTTAGAGTCTCCAATTCACCTAAGTTGCATGTTTTTGGAATGTGGGAGGACACTGGGGCACCTGGATGCATCACGCAAACATGTGGAGAACATGCAAACTCCACAGAGAAAGGGCCAGGGCCAGGAAAGGACCTCACTGTGAGGTGACAGTGCCAACCACTGAGCCCAGAGCATGTAGGACTTTTTGAAAAGAAGGTGGGGTGAAGCTGCCTCTGCAATCTGATTTGGGTGCAGTTTTGAAAATGTCCTGCTTCTGGTCCAAATAAAGTTTTGATGGTCAAACCTTTAGTCAGCATTCAGCAACAACTTAGTATGGTGAAACATTACATGGTAAATGGTGGCAGCAGGGTGGTGTAGGCCCACGTTCAAGCCCCTGTAACAGGGGGCTCTAGGGGGATGCTATGTAGGTGACCCTGCGCTTTGACCTCTTTTTGGAGGAAAAGACACATTTTTCTCTCAGTGATCAAAAGAGTATCCCAAATCACACAGAAGTACGATACAAAATGAGAAAAGAGAGAAAGAATTTACAAGTGTTAATCAACGAAAATGCCAAAAAAAATGCTTAGGTTGGTGTAGAAGAGCATGAGACAAAAAAGCAAGCTAAAGAGAGGAGAGTGACGAGAGTACAATAATGTTGAGAGAAATGAGTCAGAGAATGACATACTGAGAATGAAGCTTTGAGTCAGAGAACGAGAAAGAGGAGAATAGACAGAACTGAGTCCTGCTCCTACTGAAGCCTTTTAAAAGGCTAATTCCTCTCTCTCAAGCTGCAGCTTTGCTTTGTGAGTTTATGCCGGCAGAACTACCACCCTGAGCATAGCTACCCGACCAAAGCTTTCTAATTTTAGAAGTGTTACAGAACTGCTCCAGTAGCAATATGCTGGAGGAGCAGTTTTTAACACAGGGATAATTATTGGATTATTTCCTCTTAATCTTTGTCCATTTGTCCAGTCTGTTTTTGTGAGTGTGCTTTTGCATGTGTGTGCATGTAAACACTGGGGCTGTACAATTAATTGAAAGAGTATTGACTTGGCAATATTGGCTACTGCAACTTCCAAATCTTATAAGCTTCATGTCAAATCTTGCACTTTATTCAACCTGAGCAAAACCTAAGCTTTGGCATCTCAGCAAAAGTTCTTTTATTTTTGAACAGTTTTTAAATACCAAAAACGTCTGCATGTATTGAAATTCATCTTGAAATCACATTACTCAGTAACATTTTTAAGAAGAAGATTTCATTTTTCAGTGTTGTGCAGCCCTTGCACACACGTGTGAGTCCTCACAATGGTCAGTCTGTTCACTAGTACTATAGGTTGTTTTCAGCAATACATATTTTTGATACCCCTTAATTTGACAGAGAGCTAGGAACAATATAAGCAGCATATTTTCTGAACCAAATGGGTACCATGCTTGTTTTACCATTAAAACAATTTAAAATTTAAACTATAATAGCTACCCTGTTGTGACCATTTGCCCCCAAAGAGCTAACTCAGCTTTAGCTTTTGCTCCAAAATGGAAATCATGGTTTAACTCATTGCCCAGTGGGACAATCTACAAGCTGTAAACATGTATTTAAGACAACTTAGTTTCTAGCCTCCGAGTAGGAAAACAGTTGCTCAACTAGAAGTTCACGGTAGTGCTGTTTGCACTATGTTAATAAGGTCAATATCATACCACAAAAGCCTTAAGGTAGGTAGATAATTGCAAATTCATGTTGGCCTGCGAGCTTTGATATCCTAACACTAGCCTATAGGCCCTTGCAAACAGCTTTAAATGTGTTTACAGCTGTTGCCAATGTAATGTTGCAAAGTCATAAGTTTGCGTGCTTCAGGACTTGTATTAAATGCAACATAATCGTCTGAGCAAAAATGGCAGTCCCATTCTCACCAAGTATCCCCCAAGGCAGGGCAGCTTCTTCAGCTCAGCAAACACAACAATCACACCAGGGATTCAAGAGGTGATGGGTTCAGCTGTGCAGCTAATAGAGCGCAATGGCAGGTGACAGTTCCCCCACCATCCCCATCCTTAATTGGAGCCTCTATTTACATCCACAAGCTAATTTTAACTATGCACCAATCTTTCTCCACAGACAAGGGAAACTGTTACTGGCTAATGCTTAAAAGACAGAGGCAATCTTGGATCTAGTTTTGTCTGGGTGAACTGTCGTTGGAGGGGTTAATGTTTCATGGGATCATATAGTAATGATAAAAGGCGTATTGTCTTGCCCTTGTGGGTGTGCTCAGAAGGGATTAATCACTGTATCATGGCCAGATTCATAATTTATTGTATTTTACTCTCATTTTACATCAAACCCTGGCCCAACCAATATTCTCTAAACAATGGGAATTGCAAGATAAGGATGAGTTTCCCAAAAGGCATCGTAGCGCTAAGTATATCTTGACGTAATTCTTCAAGACGTACGTCACAAGTGTTTCCCGAAACATGTCGCAACTCACGTAGTACGTGAAATCTCTCGTTCGCTCACGATGACCTGGTGCTAGTCGTGAGATTTCAAGTATCTCTTTGCAGGTGACGTGTAGGCAAGATAATGCATTATCTGCATTATTTTTTGGCCCCAGCATCCCATACTTTGAAAAAAAAAAAAGAAACTAGACCTATGTCTTTTCTACAACGCTATATAAATCTATATTTTAACACTGGATTTCCTGTTTGGGAAATATTGCTCTTCTCTTTTTATCTTCTGCCATGTTGATGTAAGCAAGGACCTAAACTTCAGGTGAACCTCTTTTTATAGGCTTCAGGACTCTGCCAGTCTAACTGGACAATTATGTGGCAGGATTTTCACTTTCAGGTTGATGAGTCATAGCTGAGGTTAAATTATGTTGGATTATTTATTTTATGTGCATACAATATTTACACATATTATGTAAACTTGGAGTGCCCATGGTGAGATTTGAGAGTTGTCACACATTTTTCATTTGTTGTATGTTCCATGCTCACTGTTGTGATCTTTAACGCAGAGTTTTTCAGTACTGTTGGGCCCCTAAACTGTTTTTGCACAATTATACTTGCAACCATGACTTGAGGAATCATTGTCAGTCACTTACTTTTACCTTGTCACAACTTTGGTCTTCTTGCTAAAGATAGAGAAATCTCAGTTAGATCTAATTACCTTCACCAAGGTCCATAATGACCAAGACAGCACTGCTTCTCGCCTCCCCCAACTCATTGGTGGCCACGCAGGTATATAGGCCAGCATCACTTGTGTGGCAGTCCCTTATCCACAGTCCCCCTGAGTCCTGGGCATCTGACGGAAGAAGGAGCTCTTCGTTGCGGTACCAGGCCAATGAAGGCTTCGGAATTCCTGCCACCGACACCCTCAGGCGGATGTCACATCCTGTACCCACTGCTGCCTTGCGGAGTTTACGGATGAAAACTGGCAATGTGGGTTCTTCTGTTAAAGCCCCAGTGTCTGAAATGTCCTGGTCACGGGGGACTTTTGCCCTCTTGGAGGGGATGACGGAACCGGGCCTGGTTTCTGGGCCTTCTGCCATCTTTTTTGTGCTTGGAGGTTGGGCTTTGCTCAAGGTTTTTCACAGGTTTTTGAGGGGGGTCTCGAATTGAGTGCCTTCTAGGGATGAGCTGCAGTTATTTGATGCCTCTTTTGAAATCCTCCATTGGTTTAGATGTTCCTGGGCTCACAAGGAGCACGGAGAAGTTTTGATCTGGGCTGTAGCATCTGGGACTGCGTTGACCAGATTACAGTGATCAGATTGAAATCAAAGTTATGTTTTGACATTATTCATTAAAATTAGACATTATTTGCAAGTCAAGATCATTAAGTTTTAAGTATTCAATATAGCAATAAATAGAATGCCAAAATTACACTTTAGTGATATATGATCATTGAGAATATGTCATTTGGATAGTGAATTAATCTTGTGATGTAATCTTGATATGTTACAAAATCATAAATTTTGCTGTGCTTCTCAGGTTATATGATAGAACAACCCACAAATAATGCTCATCCAAAGTGCTACCTAAAATAGAATTTACCCGATAACAGAAAAAAATGTAACTTACTTCACTTTTGCCCTGAAAGCTGAAAGGAATCCCTTTGGACATCCTCGCAAATTCCTAGTTAAGGTAACAAGATCCATGGAGCAAAATATTTCATCTCGACTCCATTACTAAAGACTGCATCTCTGTGTGTCCTGTAGCATGCTCAGGCTCTAGGTGTAAGTCCAGCTTAGATCATGTAGCATTAGCAGCTACCACCATGGTCCCTTTCAGAGGTCAGAGACACAGAGAGACAGAGAGATAGAGAGAGAGAGAGAGAGAGAGAAACTAATCACTAATGCTCAGTGGTGGCTCCAATGTCAAACCACTCAGACCCTCGATGCCTTTATCCCTTGTTTTTCAGCGTTTGTGTACTCTTTTTTTTTTTTAAGATTTTTTTCTTCTTAGCATATCAGCTCCTGCTCCTCTTCTCTATCTACTCTCTCTCTCTCTCGACTCCCCCCTTCACCCCCCAGCACTAGGACACTGGCAAGCCCCCCCCCCCACTAGCTTTGCAATGACAGCTGCAACACCAAGGATAGGTCACATTTCTGAGACTGCCATGTGACCAATCCATACATACACACACACACAGAAGCACACACAAGCCAGCACACCCCAACCCCTTTAGATAATGTTATCTACTGAAATGTGTGTGTGTGCATGTATGAGAGACAGAGAGAGTGTGTGAGAGGCGGAGATGCTATAAAAAGGGTGTCCAAGAATGCAGATAGGACTTAGTGATTCACATAACTGTACGGCACTAACATAACAGCTACAGTATAATAAAACAAGTTAAAAACAACTTCAGCAGGCACAATAATGTTTCATTTTCAATACCACTTATCCCTCTGCCAAGGTTTAACTGTTTTAGTTTAAAAAAAAGTTACCAATATCACCAAACATAAATAACATAACATTTTTGTTTGTTTACGTTTATTTTTCAAACAAACAATAATCAAATAAGAGCACATGCTTACCGACAGCCATTCATTTTGACGGGTCTCATTCCAAAACGCGCTATATCTAAGTAAAAGTGTCTTAAATTCATCAGTCAATATTTGAAAAGCAAAGATGATTCAATTTTCAACAACCTAACAATAACACATTGCTTAACTTAAAAAGTAACCCATAGTCTGCTTTAGTTTCATTTCAGCAATCATCTTATAGGAGAGCTTTACAAGCCAAACCAGCAGGACACAGCAACAATAAGTTTCATCAAAATCAGAACAGTGATGTAGCAGAAAATTTGACCTTTCATTATCGCAACCCCATTCAGCCAAAGAGTGCCACAATGCAACTCTCCAAGTTTCATCAAGACCGGTGGTGTCTGAGATATCACCTGAGGTATCTCGTCTGATGGATGGAAGGACACAGCCCAATCCATAGTCCCTCCCAATTTCATCATGTGGTGGACAACAAGAATCATCAAGGCCACTTGTGACCCGATTGGAAAAAAGGCACATTGTGATACCGTTGCTTTTTCTCTCCACGTGATGACATATCTCGGACACCACTGGTCTGATTTTGTCAGACCAGTGGTTGCATCCTCAGGGTAACCCTCTGGTAGTATATACATATATACACTCACCGGCCACTTTATTAGGTACACCTTGCTAGTACCGGGTTGGACCCCCTTTTGCCTTCAGAACTGCCTTAATTCTTCGTGGCATACTTTCAACAAGGTGTTGGAAACATTCCTCAGAGATTTTGGTCCATATTGACATGATAGCATCACGCAGTTGCTGCAGATTTGTCAGCTGCACATCCATGATGCAAATCTCCCGTTCCACCACATCCCAAAGGTGCTCTATTGGATTGAGATCTGGTGACTGTGGAGGCCATTGGAGTACAGTGAACTCATTGTCATGTTCAAGAAACCAGTTTGAGATGATTTGAGCTTTGTGACATGGTGCATTATCCTGCTGGAAGTAGCCATCAGAAGATGGGTACACTGTGG